>JAQZBX010021048.1:0-26769 GCA_029593785.1 Cabassous unicinctus
TGAGAAACTAGCAACACCCAGGCATTTATTGCCTATTTTAGTAGTTGCTTTGTTGGGGATGGAGTGGTGTATAGATTTGTTTATTAAAGGAGAAGACTGCAAGTCTGGTCCATTGGCTCACCAGGCTTGAGTAGACCGATGTCATTGTTTTCTTATCCCAGGTGTGTCTACTTCTTTCATACCATGTTCATTCTTCCAGAAGCTGTTCATTTGGTTAAAGAGGTTGAACTTCAATGGATAAATAAGGTCTTTTTTAAAAAAAAAATCAAGAGTATATTAGTAGCTATGATCTTTTGCCAGAGTAAATTGTTTTATTTATTTGCTTAATGGTTTGTTTCCTATCTCTCACCATACAAATAAATGGAAGCCTCTTAACAGCAGGGAATTTATATGTCTTGTTCATGGCTGTATCCTTAGTGAGTAAATATGCTCTTCTTTATTCAAATAATTCGACCACAAAATATTGAATATGTACTGTGACCCATGCACTGGGCTAGGTGCTGGTCTAGTAGTGAAAAGACCTTCCCAGTTTCATTGCTAGTAAGAGGGAAAAAAAGTCATCACTAGTAATGCATCTTTTCTGGAGTTGGGCTTGGAAAATTAAAAGAAAAAGTCACTATCTTTTTATTATGTACAATGTGTAATAACACTGCTGGAGAATGATAGGGTGCCATACATGGCTGTTAGTTTACCTGTTAAAGGAGATTTATAGAGAGCTTAGATGGGCTCAACAGCTAAACATTTTTATTTTAGTCTAATTGGAAAAGAGAATTTAATTTTGCTGACAATTATAGGGGAACAAAGAATGCACTTAAATTGAAATTAAAAAGTAAAATAGTAAACCATTTAGTTTATTACAATATTGTAGCTTCTCTCTGATCCTTTGCATTACATGATCATATTCATAATTTCATAGAATACATTCCATTCCATGGTTTATTAGCATAAGAATATTATACTATATAAGTTGAGAAATAAATATATTTAACAGAAAGGCGTGTGTATGTGTGTGTGTGTGTGTGTATGTGTGTATGTGAAAAGATTGAGCTCTTTACCTTGAAAACGATTTAAAAATTGGGTCACCTTATTCATTTTCTTCATATTGATGGAATACAGGTCATTGAAGTCTAGCTTTGTTTAGCTCTTCTTGCTCCATTTTGGCAAAGTGATAAAGGACCTAATTACTAAACTGCTCATCTAACAAAGATGTAGGAATCACCTTCTCAAAAATGGAGCAGCATTTTTTCAAGTATATTGAGGGTTCATCAGATTTTGGACTTGAAATTTTTCCCACTTAGATCCTAAGAAAGCGATGTGTGAGAGCTCCTGAGTAGCTCCCAAGTCTGGACTTTGGAGAGCAAAGACCTTTGTGCTTGGTGTCCCATTTCTTTGTCAAAGCCTCTGTGAGATCAAAGACAATGTCTTTGAAACACTCACTATATATTTATTGAATAAATGAATGAAATCTTGGCAACAGCATCTGGGGTAGGGATCTTGACCTTTTTGGGTTAGTTTGTGAGTGCCTATAGCTGAATTTCAGTGTGATCTAAATGTGTGATCATGGGCTTATTTAACTTCTTTCTAACTCAGTTTCCCTATATGTAAGATGGAGGTTCTTATAGTATTTGCTTCATAGGATTGAGATGAATAAGATTGAATAAATGAGATAATCTTGAAAAAGGCGTTGCATAGCATCTGTCATACCGTGAGTACTCAATGACTGTCAGCTTTTATTACTATTATGGAAGTGCAGCCTCCATATTCATAGACTTGTAGGATGATGTCTAGCCAAAACTAGAACTCACATGTGCTGGCTCCTAGGCCAGTTCTCTTTCATTATATACATGCCAGCGGTTCTGGATGTGTTTTCTCATGATCTCAATATTGTCTCTATTAATCTACTTAAAGGTCCTAGAAGGTCTATTGTTCCAGCATCCAAACCATGGATCCCAGAACTCCTTTATTACTCAGGGGGAATGAAAATTCTTCATCAGAATGGGCCAGAATTTTGGTTCTGTAAATATGGTCACTTCAACATTACCCAGCTTCATTTCAATTAAAGCTGAATGTATCTTTTAATTCACAGAAAAGAATTTGTTTAAATTTTAAATTAATCTTGTGCCTGGTAAATTTCCACATTGGCCATCTTTGTCAGTCTTTTTTCCTTCTCTGGCTCTTTAAAAGTTGGTGATTCCAAGATTTCCCTTCTTGTCTTATGGTATATGCTCTCCTTGTTTGATCTCATGCACTTTTCTAGATTTAAGTAGTTGACCACATCCAAATCTATATCTCTGGTTCTGATCCACTCCCCACCCCCATGACAAACCCTAGACTGATATGGTAATTGTCACTTGGATGTCTGGCGTAGAGAGAGGCTAGATGTTCATCCAACCCAGTTTCTATTTCTGTGCACACAGCAAGACTATATTTTGTAGCCTGTCTTGTTTGGGACCAAATAAATGAATTCTAGCCATGGACTGATGTGAATAGAAATGATACACACCCATTCACACACCTCTTTCTCCTATCCACATATCTGGAAGCAAAATTCTCCCACATGGCAGGATCACAATATGGGAAGAGCCAGAATTCCCGAGTCACCTCTCGGAGGAGAGCTTCCTAGGAGAGCTGCTTCCCCACTGGACTGTACTAGAAGTGAGGAATCAAAGTTTATTTGTTAAGCCACTGACATTTGGGGACTATTTATCACTGCAGCAGTTTGACCTTTCTTTATTAATGCAATGTTCCTTAGGCACCTTGAGCTCTGCACGTCAGTCTGTTTCCCATCTCAGTTGGTGGCACTATCCATCTTCTATTCAGTTACCCAATTCGTATCCCCTTAGCCCCCGATAAAATCCAATTAATGACCAAGTCCTATGGGTTCTAACCCCCTACTTTTTCATGGCTGTCCTTTCTACCATTACTCTGATTCAGGTTCTTGCCATTTTGCACCTGCTTGTTGACTTGAATGAAATGAAAGCAAATCAGAAATCATCCTATTAGAATAGTAACTCAACATTAAAAGTCATTCCCAGCAGGGATATGGTGACAGTGTAACAATACAGTCTATGCCTGCAAATAAGTAAATCTCCAGAGCAGGGAGGAAGGAGGTAGAGGTACTACCTGGCCTTTGCTCTGTGATGCCTATATGCAAAGAAAAAAAAGAAGCCCACACAATGCACAGATGGACAAGTGAGGCTTAATGCAATTAACCATGGACCCCTGGATGCTTCTTAACTACTGTCTTCCCCTTTATATTTTTATCCACTCACACATGCTTTTGATAAAGGGTCATGATGCCAGCTGCTTACTGAGTGCAGATCAAAGCTGGAGCGATAGTCTGGCAGGGGTCTTCTTGCTAAGCTTAACCTTACCTGGGAGAGTCAGTTAGCTCAAAACACTTCTAATCACCTGTGATCTCTCCTTAAGTCTCCCGCGGTGTGTGGGACTGTAGTTGACAGCTCCCACACTCCCCTTTCCAGTTTGTGATGCTCCCTTTATAAAAGCAGCTCTCAGTCTCACCCAAGCTGTATTCCCTTTCCCTTGACAAATGAGTCCCTTCCCAGTGACACCACTCTTTAGGATCCCTTCCTGAGTTGTCATTAAGCAGTGGCCTTCCATCTCTTCATTTTTATGGCACTTCTCCCTTCTCCAAACCTCAGCACACATTATGCTTGTGTACTAAAAAGAATTAAAATACAACCCAAGTTTAAATTATGGGTTTCTCCTGTAAATAATTGCTTAGAAGTCCAACTTTGGTCTTCTTCATAGAATGAAAAGACCCTATTAATACCTGGAAGCAGCAAGAAACATAGAAGCAATTTTTGCCCTGGGAAGTCTCCATGCTGCGTTTTGCAGGGAAGGCTGTGATTATTAGAAGGCTGTACCAAAAGGCAGTGACTGAGTTTGCCCTGCCCTACTCAATCAGGCCCTCGGGGGCAGTCCCTTCACCTAGAACTGTTTGCTCTGTAATCATGAACTCAGCCATATTTGTCATCTTATTACTGACTTTCTACTTTTTGGGACTTTTTCCTCTCTTCTTGCTTCCTAACTCAAACCTGGACCCTAGCCTTCTCCCTGTTTCAGGACTGCAGTTTCACTATGTTGTCCTCCCCTTCCCTCCCCAGCTAAACCATCCAGACGTGGACTGACAGATAGACATCACCTTCACTTCCATGGGAGTGATCATCATTTCATGGCCTCTTCTAAGACTTTTTGCTTTTAAAATACTATTATTATCAAGTGTAAAATTAAAGATTTTGCTCCCTGTTTAAGAAATTTAAGGTGAACGGAGTATATAGGTGTGAGGATATTTTTAAGAAGAATGTTCTCTTGGAAATCCTTCCATAATCCATAACTATATGCTGGTGGAACTTCTCTGAGGTTGAGGCTGGCTCTATTAGCATCTCATTCTCTGCCATTGGAAAATACATTCCCTGTAAGTAAAAAAAGCAAGGCCTGGGAGTGGATGTAGCTCAAGTGATTGAGCACCTGCTTTCCATGTATGAGGCCTCAGGTTCTATCCCCAGTACTTCCTAAAAACAAACAAATAAATGGAAAAACAAGCAAACACAAAACTCTCATTGGGGAGTGGATGTAGCTCGTTGTTGAGTGCCTGCTTCCCACGTATGAGGTCCTGGATTCAATCCCCAGTATCTCATTAAAAAAACAAAAAACAAACAAAAAAACCAAGGGCTTAAAAAATGAGAACGTAAATAATGAGGCATTCCTCTGTTTTCTCCTTTCCTGTACCGTGTACCTGCGCTGGGTGCCTGTGACGTGCCGGGTGCTTTCCTACCTCCATTCCTTTGCACATGCCATTCCACATGCCTGGAAGGCCCTTCTTCCCACCATCCCATCCACATGCTGCTCCCTCATGAGGCTCTCTCTGGTGTCTCCATTGGAATGACCTCTTTTCTTTGTTTATATCTGAAGTACAGCACTTGGCAACACTTTGCATTTTTGCAACATGTAACACACTCAGGCACAGTAAAGTCTTACCACTGCAGGATTCGGTAAAGTGGGCTAGTTGTGGGATTTTACAAGCTCTCTGCTTTAGAACCTTGGTCACTGCTTTGCAGTAGGATCCACCCAGTTTAGATTTCAGTGTATATGACAATATCTAAAGGGGCTCTTTATCTTGAGGCTTTTTGAAGATGATAAAAAATGTTGACTGCTTCAAATTATTTTTGAAACAATATGGGGCATGAATAAGTAAATAATAACCAAACCTATACTATGCAATGAGAACTATGGGAGTCAGCAGTCAAAATAACTTAGAAATAAGGGGAGATTCTGATGCTGATGTCTAATGTTCTCCTCCTAAGGAGTTGGTAAACTGCTCAGCAGTGTGGCCAACAGAAAGGTTTCTGCAGTCTGCTGGCTTTTTTCCCCTTTGTATCATCTAAGTTCTATGGATTCTTTGGTTGTTTCTCTTTGTCCCTCTTTGTTTTGATCCCACATCTGCTCTTAGATATTGCTTTCTTGTACCAGAGCCCTTAATGCTATTTGCAGAAAGCCCACTGTGCTTGATTTTTTATTTTCTTTGTTCTGCAAAATTGCCTCCCTTTCCCCTTTGTCTACTTTGCTTTTCTAAAGATGTGAGAAGTCCCCCCTCCCACTTATTTTGGTGATAAGAGTTACTTATTGATTGGGGTGGGAGCAGAAACTAGTTTCTCCTTTGGGGCACCGACATGGTTTCCTGGACCCTTCCCACTTCCAGGGGAGATCAGAGGAAACATGGGGACGGCATCCCGCAGGCATGGAACTGCCCAGCCAACCCACACCCAGCCTTCTGTGGGGCCTTCCCATGATGGCTTTTGTGCCTCTGTCTTGTCTTCACTACCAAACCGTAACACCTTGAAGATGACAGTATCTCATTCAGTTCATAGCCTCCAGGACTTCTAGCAGCCTTGCATAGGGTAGATGCTTATGAAATGTTTAATGGATTGAGTTGCATTAGTTATTATTTTCAGTGCACGAAAAGAGGTGCTGAGCTCTGAAGAGCCTTAATTCACCTGTGGGGTTCCGTGGAGATCCTGTAGATTTAGCTTATTTTACCCCCAGCTCTCCATAAAGTCAGTGCCAATTCGCGATGAACTTCTGCAGTGGAGAGAAAACACAACATTTTCACCTAAAGGCTGATCAGTTTCTTCTCTGCTGCATAACCCAGTGATCATAGAGCAAGAAGACCCCTGGGACTCTATTCTATTTAGGCAAAGGCAGGTGTGCTTGGAAGCTTTGTATTTATACACAAACACAGAAAGCAGGGCTTATTTTTGCAATTACTTGTGAAGGCTGCCCATGTTTTCCAGCATGTAAATTAGGAATTGAAGGAAAACATGTAATTGCATTTCTCTCCAACTGATTGCCAACTCAAAATTTTAGATTAGTGTGCACACCATACTTCATTTTATTGTTGTTGTTATTAATAACACAGTTAGCTCTGTAAGATGAGAAATAACGGGCTGGAATTAAAAAAGACAAGAGGGCCGCCCCATTAAGAAAATGTTTGGGGTAGTGAGGAATGTGGCAACGCCATGGCTAAAATTGCAGGCAAATATTGCTGCTCTGCTGGTAAAGGTCAGCTAGAGAGGAAAACACAGAGATGGCATTTGGAGTCATTGCCTGTGTTTTGCCACAAGGAGGGGCCGTGGTTACAACCATGGATGTGTCCTTGACTTGTACTACACCGGTAGCCTTTCCTGCATGAGAAACAAAACCTACTTATAAGAGCTTTTTAAAAAATGTGCTACACATCCAGAAAGAATGGTACGGTCTTTTGTGAGTAATATAAACATTCTGTGATATCCTTATGCTATTAAATGAACATTACAAAGCATGACAGAGTCACAGCCATACACACAAAATAAGGACAAGCTACAACGTCGACTGGAAATAAAAAGGGAGAAGCTTTTTCACATGTTGTCAGGAAAAGGTAACCGCGGCTTCAGAATTCTCCTGTTTTCTCAGCAAGAGTTTTTCTCCAAAGGACACAATGAACTTTTTGTCCTTCTAAACACAGAAGTCAAAAAATATATCCTTGAAGCCCGATTTAGCAACAGTGGGTTTGCAAATCTATTTACCCTGGGGGAGACTTTATTCAAAGGTGGTTAGTTCCTGGGTTTTTTAAATGAAGGCATTGAGGGGAGAATCGATGGACCCGGTTGCAAATTAAATAATGGCTTCCCATCCCATCATCCTTCTGCATTCATCCTCTACCACTATTTAGTTGGCACCGATCTATGCCAGGTCTGGTGCTGCAGGCAGAGGCTACCCAAGGGAAGATGCTTAGCAAGAGCTCAGCTGATGTTGAGTTTCCAGACAGGTGGGGAGCAGATATAAAAAAAAAAATAGTCACACAATTGTGTTAGGTTCTATGAAGGAAAAGAACAAGGCTTGAGCGAAACCACAAAAGTTACATCTTACTGAGGTTGGCAGGGTTTGGGAAAGTCTCCCGAAGGAAATGACATTTAAGCAGAGATCTATAGAATGAGTAGGATTTAGCCGGACAGATGGAAGGACAGGCGTGAAGGTCCTGCAGTTTGACACGTTGGAGGGACAGAAAAAACAGCCCTTGTGGTTGGAGCTTGGTGAGTGGGGGGAAGAGTGACTTGAAAGGAGGCTGTGAAGATAAGCAGAGGCAGGGAGCCCTATAGGCTGTGGGAAGGAGTTTAGATTTTATCCTGGAAGCAATAGAAAGCTGCTGAAGGATATAAGGAGGGAAGTGATAAGGATCGATTTAAAGAGATACCAGGTTAGAAGAAGGGTGGGAGAGTTGAAAGAAGAAAAGCCAGGAGATCGTTTGGGAGGAAATTCCCATGGGGTTGGAGAGTGTGTTCCAGCTCCTTCAGGGCAGTCTTTTCCATGGTTCCTATTTCCACCTGAGAGTCCCAATTCTTAAATTCTAGCAGTATGGACTCTTCCTTTGGTTCCTTCAGCGCTGGAGGTGAGAGGGGCTTCCTGCTGTTGCTAATTTCTGGATTGTATCACCATTCTTTGTTCAGCTTCTCAGCTCTCTCAAAACTTTTGTAATTAGCACCCTATATTAAACTTCTTCTGATTAGAACTTGGACTTTCTTTTCCTGACTGGTCCCTGACTGGATACAATGAACAACAGTGGTGGTTTGGGCCCTGGGTGGTAGCAGCGGAAGAAGAGTCAAATGGATGGATTTGAGATGGATTTTGGAATCCTGTGTGAACTGAGTGGAGACAGTGGATACCTGAGATAGAGTTGCAAGCAATATGCGGAGTATCCCAGCACCCTGAGCAGGATTCATTAATATCTGGCCAAATTTAACTGGCATAGACTTGGCTGAGGAAAGCAAATGACCATTGGATCACTGCTACACACCCTGGAAAGGGCCCTGAAGCTCTCATTAGTGTCATGAAGTGGTCAGCAATTGGAGTTAAGGATATCAATCTGCCTACAGACTCCAGCCTTTACATTCTAATTTTTAGAGCCAAGACCTTGATAATTTTTCCTGGGACTACAGAGCAAAGTTTGACTAAAACCCTGTGCAGGCTGCTGTGGAAAATAACAGTAGTTTTGCAGTTCCTCAGAAAACTAAGTATAGAATTACCATATGACCTGGTACTCCCACTTTGAGGTACATACCCCAAAGAATTGAAAGCAGAGACTCTTATAGTTGCACACTGATGTGAACATAGCAGCATTATTCGTAATTGCCAAAGTGTAGAAGCAATCCAAATATGTCCATTGACAGATGAATAGACAAAATATGGTATACCCATACCATGGAATACTATTCAGCTGTAAAAAAGGAATGAAGTTCTGATACATGTGACCACATGGTGAACATCGAGGACATCAAGCTGAGTGAGATAAGCCAGGCACAAGAGAAGAAATATCGTATGATCTCGTTGATAGGAAATAATTAGAATAAGCAAACTCACAAAATCAGAACTAGAATACAGGTTACTAGGAACTGAAGTAGGGATAGGGAATGAGGAGTTAATGCTTAATTGGTATAGAATTTCTCTTTGGGGTGATGGAAAAGTTTTAGTGATGGATGGTGGTGATGGTACAACATTGTGAATATAAATAATTGCCACCACAGAATTATATAACTGAATGTTGTTAAAAGGGAAATTTTAGGTTGCATATATGTTACTAGAATAAGACAAAAAGAATGAAGCAACATAGGACTGTACAACACAGTGAACCCTAATGTAAACCATGGGCTATAGTTAATGGTGCAATTATGATTTATTGTTTCATCAGTTGTAACAAAGGTATCACATGGGGATGTTAATAATGGGAAAAGTTGTTTGTGTGAGGGGTGTATGGGAACTCTGTATTTTCTGCATGATTTTTATGTAAACTTAGAACTTTTCTGGTAAAAAAAATAGCAAAAACAAAACAAAAACAAAAGCAAGCAAACAAACAAACAAAACCCACCAAAAACACCAAACCTATGCAGGTGTATATTCCTTAACCTAAGTAAAGGTTGGTTTTCCTTTGTTAAGAAATGATTTTGCCTCGCTATTTCCACCTTCTCTGGAAAGAGATCTTAAAAGATCGGGAGGCTTTGCGGTTTGTTCTGGTTTTTGAAACGAGGCTGCTCCAGCGGTTACCATCTGTCCTCTTGACCCGGATCTTCCCCATCATTCCCTGATGGCACCTCTTCTCCCGTTTCCCTCTTGTCCGGCTGAACCACTGCAGGACTCAGGACTCTGTGCAGCCACAGGGTGTGCGGGCCGCAAGGGGAACAGGGCAAAGCATCTGCCGCGTCCTGCTGCTGCCTGCCGGCGGGCAGTACACATGGGGGTGGCGCTGAGGCGCGCTGCTTCTGTCGGTCTTCCTCTGGCTCTCTCGGGCTGCAGAATCTACTTTTCAGAAAGATAGTGAGAGTTTCTCTTAGAGAATTCAAGCAGCAACAGAAGTCTGGAAACAACTACCAAGAGATTAATGTTTGTACAGCGGTAGAGGAGTGGGTGTTGTTGGAAGACTGCAGTGGTTCTAGGGTCTGTGGGGGTATGGAAAGTCTTCATTCCTTCATTCTCTCTTTCCTTCCTTCCTTCATTACTCATGTATCCATTCACCCAGTGAGCCCCTATCATGTAACCATTAGGAGCATGTGCTGGGTGCCCTGAAAAATATCAAAGAAGTAGAAGATGGAGACTCAGTCTCAATGATTAGATGCCACATAGACACACATATCTGAAAAATAAAACTGCAATAGGAGGGCAAACATAGGATTAGTAATAAGAGGATCAATATTTTAATCTTCGTTGTTTTTTAATTAACGGCACAGCCTTCTTAAGCCTCAATTTCCTCACCTAATATGAAAGCATTGTCCTACACGATCTCTAAGTCGCAGCATTGTTCTTTGATTAACAGGCACAGTTATGAGTGACCCAGAGCAACGGTTCTTGAATATTTTGATGTTAGGACCCCTTTATACTCAACATTTTTTTGTGGGAAGAAATTTTTTTTGAGGACTCCCAAGAGTTTTTGTTTATGTGGCTATATCTAATGATATTTACCATATAGAATCTAAGTTTGAGACATTTAAAAATACTTATTTATTAATTCGTTTCAAAGTAACAGTAATGAACTCATTACATGTAAACATAAATAACATTTTCATGAAAATGACTATAGTTTGACCAAGTGCTCACAATTGACCATTATTACCCACGGAACATTGGCTTGACCAAATTTTAATCAGGCCTCTCTCTTCCCCACAGGCCCCTAAACTTTGGCTTGGCCCCAAGTCTGAGCAAGCATTAAAGCACTAAGATGCAGAAAATCCTTCCTTAAAGGCTCATTCTGAGAATCCGCCAACTGCAAGAAGCAACGTTTCCTGTTGAAGCACCCTGATTTTGCCATCCGCTCACCCCACCTTCTTGTCTCCTCCCTTACAAAGTTCTTGCAAGCCAGCTTACCCCTCACTTTATAAGAAAAGTCTTTTTTTCTGTTTGATTTTGAAATGCTTGTAGATCCTGAGGTCAAAGTGCTCTCCCTACTGCAGCAATCTTTGTGAATAACATCTCTCCTCATCTAAGCTCTGATTGTTTTTACTTGATATTTTCAAAACAAAATTTTAATGAGGAGAGCGGCATTGTTTTTGATTTTTGCAAATCTTTTAAATAGCTTGGTTGGTTTCTGCTTTGCATTCCAACTATTGTGCTACGGTGCTTTGGCTGGAGCGTGTGATGAGAATCTGCCCCCACAGGGCTCTGTGGTTGGAAAAGGAGGACCTCGCAGACTCCCTGAAAGTGAGTCAGTACTTCCAGGGGTCCCTGGACCACACTTTGAGGACTTTTCTTTGAGAGATTGAGAAGATACTGAACTGGATTCTACAGGATGAATAGATTTTAGACTTGTAAAGAAGGACTGTTCCAGGCTAAGGGAGCGCTGTGAGAAAAGGCAAGAAGGAGAGAGCGAGCAAGTTGTATTTGGGAGAAAGGAAAATAAGGGAGTATGGAGAGAGAAGGTCTAAATGAAAAATTAAATTCAGGTTATGGAGGGGCTTAAGGCTGTAAATTCCCCCTTCCCATCATGGACTTTGCACTTTATCTTTTAAACCACAGACATCCACTGGAAGGTTGTAAACAGGGAAGGAACATTATTTGTGTGTGATGACTTATGACAATAATCATGATAATCATGTGTGGGATGCAGGATAGATTGGTAGGGGAGAGAGGAAAATGGGATGGCCACTAAGGATGCTCCAGCAATCGTCCAGGCAGTGGCAGGGCCATGCTGGGACTGTGAAAGGATGGGGAGATAAAATGATGCTCTGAGAGGACCGACACAGTTGATTGATTGTAAAGAGTGATGCGGCTTAAGAAGTTTTTAAGAAGAAATCCTAAATTTTGACCCAGGGTGATAAGCAGAATGAAGGTAAATTATTTTGGCAGAGGTAGGAAATTAGGAACAAGAGTTTGAGGGAAGTTGATGCTCGAGGTAATTTTGATGTAATTTAGGAACTAAAATTCCAAACCTTTCTCTTGTCTATAGGATCTTTCTACCCAGCTCTGTGACCTCTTCACCCCACCCTCTGCCTCATTCACTATGCTCCAGCCGTGATGACAGCTTAGCTTCTCCACTGCCAAGTTCACACCAGACCTCTGTTAACTCTGCCAGGAATGCATCCTCATGCCTTGGTCCCTTTACTCCACTCTTCACATCAGCTTTTTGCACAGTTGGTTCCTTCTCAGCATGTGGGTTTTAGTTCAGATGGCATATCTTCCAAGAGACCTCTCTGACCATCTGTCTATAATAGTACCTCCTCTCTCCCATTATGGTCTATCTTTTTTTTATACCCTGTTTGATTTTCCTCCTAGCACTTACCAGGATCTAAATTGATCTGGTTTATTTTAATTTATTTATTTTTATATTTTAATTTTTTAAAAGATTTATTTTTATTTTATTTATTCCCTCTCTGCTTGCTATCTGTTCTCTGTGTCCATTTGCTGTACGTTCTTCTGTGTCTGTCTTCTCTTCTCATCTTCTCTTTTAGGAGGCACTGGGAATCAATCTTGGGACCTTCTGAGATGGGAGAGAGCCACTCAATCGCTTGAGCCACCTCAGCTCCCTGGTTTGTAGTGTCTCTTATTGTCTTTTTCCTCTGTGTCTCTTTTTTGGTGTGTCATCTTGTTGCGCCAGCTCTCCTTGCTGCCTTCACCAGGAGGTCCCGGGAATCAAACCTGGGACCTCCTATATGGTAGACAGGAGCCCAATCCCTTCAGCCATATCTGCTTCCCAGGTTTGTTTTTAAATATTTATTTTCTGTCTCCCTCCAGTAGGGTGTAGGCACTAAGAGAGTAGGACCTTGTCTATATTGGTCACTTTTGTTTTTCTAACTGACACATAGTAGGTGCTCAACATATATTTGTAGAATATGTAATAAACAAACAAACAAATGAGTAGCAGGCTGTAGAGATTTCATAGTTTGTGCTTGGTAGTGACACTTGGAGGTATGAGTTTAGAAGTCATGCCAGAGAGGTAGGACTGGAAATGTTGGCCAGGGCTAGAGGAATAGAGGACATCTGCTCTTTCTGACCAAGGAGGGAAGACAGCATTTCAGGCCCAATGCCTGGGGCCCATGGAGTCAGTGGTGCCAGGATACTGTAAGTTATGGGTCACGCTGCCATCAGCCACAGCCCATGGGGATGAAGTCATACAGATGGGGTAGAAAGGGCACTGTGATGGTCTGAAGATGGAAGACCCCAGAAAATCATGTTCTTAAAACTGTCTATTCCTGTGGGTACAGACCTGTTGTAGTGGGACCTTTTGATTAGGTTACTTCAGTAAGGTGTGGTCCATGGTGGATCTTAATCCTCTTACTGGAGTCCCTTATAAACAGGATGACTACAGAGAAAGAGAGAGGCCACTAATGCCAGAAGCTGAAGGCAATGAAACCTGGAAAAGAAGGGAAAGACCAGTGGACACTACCACATGCCTTGCCATGTGACAGAGGAATCCAGGATTGCCTGCAGCCAGTCGTAAGGAGAAAGCATCATTTGATGATGCCTTGATTCAGACATTTTCATGGCTGCAAAATCCTATGCTTGTAAGTTAATAAATCCCCATTGTAAAAGCCAATACATTTCCATTATATTGCTTTTGACAGCTTAGCAGACTAAAACAGGCATACATATTACAGTCTCCCTCCTCCTCGCAGAAGCTCAGTTACAAATGCAAGGCATTTTTGATGAAAAGGCTGAGAAAAAGTTGTTATTTCCGTTAAGCACATCTCTTGGCTCCTTACCTCACAATCCTATTCCAGGTTAGTTGCCACAGATACTTTTCTGGGCCCTCTAGTTCATCCTTTGTCACCTTCCCCTATCTCAAGGCTATTTCTCAGAATTCACAAACTGTTCCTTGGTAAGCTAATTGTTTTCTATTCTTTTTTTTAAAATAGAAGGTCATTCTGTGTTTATTTATTGGAAGAATTATATATTGCTAAAATGTCAATTGTATCCAAGGTGATCTGCAGAGTCAATGCAATCCCAATAAAAATTCCAACAGTTTTCTTTGCAGAAATGGAAAAGCCAATCATAGATGTTATATGGAAAAGTAAGGGGCCCAGATTAGCCAAAGCCATCTTGAAAAAGAAGAGCGAAAGTGGAGGAATCCCACTTCCCAATTGTAAAACTTATTACAAAGTTACAGTGATCAAAACAGCATGGTGTTGGCACAAGGACAAATATATAGACCAATGGAATGGAATTGAGGGTTCAGAAATCAACATTCATGTTTATAGCCAGCTGATTTTCTTCTTCTTTTTTAAAAAAGAAGTCATAGGTTTATGAAACAATCATGCACAAAATATAGGATTCCCATATACCACCCTACCATCAACACCCTGCATTGGTGTGGAACATTTATTACAATTGATGCTGGCATATTTTAAAAAATTGTACTATTAAATAGAGTTCATGGCTCATATTAGGGTTCATTGTATAGTACAGTTCCGTGTTTTCTTTTAAATCCAATTTATATTCCATTACCATGTGTACAGTCCAACATTTCCCCTTTAATCGCACTCAGACATGCACTCCAGTGCTGCTAATCATACCCATGATGCTGCGCCATGGTCACCACCATCCATTACCAAAACATCTCTAATCGTGTTCTACGGGCTTGCTGCTCAAGTCATCCAATCCAGTCCTGTAATGGTTAGGAAGAAAGATTGTCCCTTTTTCCAGGGAGATGTGTTCTTGCTGCCTTACTAAAGGACAAATAGACATTAGAGGGAAGAAGTCTCTAGAAAAGGACCAAAGTTAGAAGAATGGACCCTAAATGATGACTTCTAACAAAAAGACATCAAGATGGCTTGAAAGATCCTTTATGGACTGGCCAAGAAGCTGGTCCTCTACTGGCCATTTTAAAACAGATTCACTTTCCAGCCAATGTATGGACTGTTTTTTATTTCAACATCCATGATTTTCAAATATTACATTGTAGATTGTGGGAGAAATGCATGGCAAGAGATTGTAATAGTATGAAGTCTTCACTGAAGGTTTAAGAATTCAGTGATACCCTGTGGAAGGCAGAATTCTAAGATGAGCCCCCCCCCAATGGGCACTGCCCTTATATAATCACTATTGATGAGCATAGGCCCAACCTGTGATTATTATAAGACATCATCCCTATGATTATGTTATATTATATGGCAAAAGAGATTTTGCAGATGTCATCAAGGTCCCTAATCAGTCTAGTTAATCAAAGGGGAGATTATCTGGGTACGCCTCCGATCTAATCTAGTGAGCCATAAAAGGAGGGTTTGGTGGCTTCTAAGTAGATGAGAGCAGCCCTTGGCTGACAGAACTTCAGTCACACAACCACAAGGAAATAAATTCTACAAACATCCATTTGAATTTGACAGAGGACTCCGGGAAGGACCCCAGCCCAGGTGACACCTTGATTTCAGATTTATAAGATACTAGGCAGAGGACCAGGCTGAGCCATGCCTAGACTTCAGACCTGCAGAAACTGTGATATAACAAATGGGTGTTGCTTTAAACTGCTAATTTTGGGGGTAATGTGTTACACAGCAGCAGGAAACTAATACATATTCCAATAAGCATTTGTGTGTTTAATTGTCTATCTTAACTGAAACTTGCAACCTTATTGGATTGCCCCATGACTATGAATCACAATGATAACACAGGAAGGCAGGCTAATGATCAAAACAATTCTGTGGAATTACTGTATGGGGACCCTCACAGATTGTCCCTCTTCTCAAATGACTTACTGATATTGTCTCAAAAAGTCATTTCAAACTGGAGAAGCTACCTCCTGTTCCAACATTCCTTCCCAACCCAACAAATCTTACTCATTTTCTTCAAATATTAAACAAGCAGTTTTTGTTTTTTTTTATGGGCTATCTGGTTACCCAGTTCTTTCCTTTTTCTTCTTTTCCAGCATACACTACCACCATCTTGATCTGAGTTACTGTTCTCTCATTTCAGGACTCCTGGTCTTTCTGCTGCTTCTCTTTTTCCTCCTAACCCACTCTCCCCAAAGTAGCCAGTGACCCTTTAAAAATGATCATCAGATAATATCATTTCTCTGCTTTAAGACTTTCAGTGGCTTCCCATCACTCCCAGGATGAAATCCGGTCCCTTTGTCACAGGCCTCCTCTCTGGCCTCATCCCCTCCCTTTCCTCTCTGCTCCACTCATACTGGCTTCATTTTAGGTCTTCCAACATGCCAAGTCTTTCCCACTGCAGTGGCTTTGCCCTAGCCGTGGCCTCTTCTTGGAATGGTCAGTCCTTTAAATCTCAGCCCAAATGTTAGCTCCTTCCAGAGGCCATCTTTGCCAACTTTGTCTTAGTAAGATTGTGCTACCCCCATAGCTCTCCATCACTTAGAATGATGCATTCTTTTGTTTGTTTACTTCTTGTCTGACTTCCTCTCTAGATTTAAAGCTCCCTGATGGAAGGGGCAAGTTTTTTTTTTTTTTTTTCACTGTTGTATTCCCAGTGCCTACCTTAGTGCTTGGTGCATAGTAGGTATTCAACTATTTGTGGAATGAATATAGAGCTAACATCTGAGGAGTGTTGGTTTTTGTCATATTTTACATAGGCCCAGGAAGCCAGCTCTCCATATTCAGGATCTAACTCTTCCCTTCACTTGCTGAGTGCCTTGGGGAAGTCCTTTGCTATTGACAAGGGTATATGTTTGTTATAAGAGGGATAGCAATATTGATCCAGCATCTAGAAAGCTGGTGACAAATGAAATGTGCATGTCTTTCTCAGAACGCAAACTGACTATCCATATTGATGTCGAGAATGACATGATTGATTTCCACATAGTTCTCTCATATCACCAGTGATGTCTATGGTATAAAATCAGCTTCATAACATTTACAGTGAGTAGTTCCTATTTTATGGTGACCTCCTGGAAAATAATTCTAACAATATGGTAGGAAATCCCAATTCTTCTTCAGTTTCCCAGAGCTAGTTCTTATGGCCCTGGGTAATTTTACTGTCTTTAAAAATCTCCAATTTCATGTCCTCTAATTAATGCTCCTTAAGGCTTCCTGAAAAATGCATTTCTTCTTGAAAGCTTTTTCCTACCATAGCCTGTAAGTACAGGATTTTCTAAATACAAGAAAGAAAGGAGAAAAGAATCCCAAGTTGTTATAGGAGAGGATTTCCTAATTTGGATCCATAGGGACTTGCATTTTAAGTATTTTACATAAACTGCTTAAAAGTTGAGTCTGGATGCAAAAAGATTGCTTTTTATTCGTGGTGAAGCTCCACTAGAACAATGACCATTACATATCATGTGTTTGCTCTCTTTGATAAACCAAAAAGTAAAAGAAGTTGGCTTTCCCTTCTGTACCCTCTTTGCTTTTGTGAAAGATGCATTCTCCCCCATAGTCATGGCTGAAGCCTTCCTCAAATATTTTCCTAATTACTCAACATTCCCTTTATTAGACCTCCTCTCTCATTATACTTTTCTCTGTTACAAAGAGACATGTTTCCAGAGCACTCAGAGAGGTCAATGGGGCTGAATCAGGGCTTATCTTTTAACCATACATTGGCCACTAATATGGCAACGTGAATATTCTTTCCGAAGTCCAGGAGAAACACTGCTGAAAATGCTGTTCCACTCAGCCCTCAATCTCAGTTCAAACCCCGTCTTTCTCACAAAGTCTTCTCAGCCTGCACGTGTCCACCTGTGAGTGTCAAACTCAATGCCTACAAGAGTGATTTGCACAGATATGATAGAGAGTGGTTCGAGCCTGTCAACAGAAAATGCCCAATTCCCCCAGTGACACATTGTTTTCAAAAACTCTGTTGTTGGCTGAATTTGACCCTCAACTGATGGGTTATGATTTATAGTCTACAGTAGTTACTAGCCTTAATGCTCATTTCCCACTTAGTATTAATTCTGGCTTCTTAAATTTCAGGGGCCTAAGCCTGTAGGAATTTTTCTCAGCTAACACTGTAATCACCCCAAGGAAAGGGACTTTGCCTCACATGTTTATTGCGTTGAATGGAGCTTCTATGGAGCTGCCCTAGTGTCTACCAGGTGCCCAAGGCAGCTGTTCACTGGTTTTATTGGTTGCCTGATTGACATATTGGTGCACATGTGTGTCTGCTGCTTTATGGCTGCTGCCAGCTTGCTGCAGTGGTTTTTCACCAAGTGTGTTCTGTTTAATGAGGGACTGCCAGATAAAGAATTCCAAGGTAAAATAATCTTGGGAAAAGCAGAATTTAGCAAGGTTAAAGTTTAATAGTTTTCTTTATTGCAGGTTTTTTTTAATAGCCTTAAAATGTTAATATACATTATACATTTTAAAAAGGGTATGATAGAGACCATGACTGGTGATCTCAACCCCAGTCCACCTAAAAATGACTTTTTCCAGACTCCCCTGCACCTAAGCTGCTGCATGAGAATTCATTCAATTCTGCCAGTTACATTCCTCCGCATAAAATTTGGGAAGTGGAAGTAAGATGAGGGCAATTTTCCAGCTATTGTTGATGTGATTGTTTGCAGGCAGTTTGGCGTTGTCATTGGTGACAATGGCAGCTACTATGGTGGGCCCTTGAGCTCAATAGCCTGGAGTAACTCATGACTGCTTCTCCTCCTGCCCTTCCAACAATTTTTTGATCACATAATTTCCTGTATTAAATTCCATTATTCTTGAAACACTTAATTAAGCATGGCTTCTGTTTCCTGCGTTGAACCCCAATGAATCAAGGGATATATAGTGTGATGATTGAGTTTGTGTGTCAACTTGGCCAGGTTATGGTGTCCATTTGTTTGGTCTAGCAAGCACTGGCCTGATTGTTACTGTGAGGATATTTTGTGAATTTAAATCATCAGTTAGTTGATTGCATTTAGGGCTGATTACATCTATAATCAACTAAGGAGCTTGACCTTCAACACTGAGAGAAGTCTCATCCAATCACTTGAAGGCCTTAAAAGAAATGATGATTTCAGAATCAGAAAGGAGAATTTCCATCTCTACTTCAGCCAACCAGTTTATCCTGGGGAATTCATCGAAACCCTTCATTGGGGTTCCCAGCTTATGGCCTGTTCTATGGGATTTGGACTTGCCCATCCCCACAGTTGCATAAGCCAAATCCTAAAATAAATCTCATCCTATTTACATTCTCTCTCTCTCTCTCTCTCTCTCTCTCTCTCTCTCGGCTCTGTGTCCCTGGCCTGGAGAACTCATGTAATATATATATTATATGTATCTTATTTGTATGCAAATAAGATTTTCCCAATCTTATTTTGTTCAGGCATGCTTGTGTTTTCATAGCATAGCTCTCAAGACCATAGTTCTTCAAAACAAATTTTGGGAAATTGTCTATGGAAAGAACATTGAAATCAACACCAGAAAGTCTGTTAGAATCGTGGATTCACCATTTACTAGGTTTGGGAAGTGACATCCCCTCTGAGCCTTGAATTCCTTTTCCTCATTTGTAATAAAAGGATAATAATTCCTGCCCTCCAGACCTCACAGGGTTGTCATGAGGATCAGATGAGATGATGAATGTGAAAGTGGTTTGGAAACTGTAAATTGTTACAGAAATGTGAGGCATCATCATTAGTCATGCTGCCATCTATGAAAATGAATGTTAGATTCATAATGCAGGAATATCATTCTCATAAGGGAATGCCTGAGTAGTCTATGGTTCCTTGAAAACATTGAGGGGTTTGATAGATTAATCAGTTGGGAGCAAAAGTACGATCAGCCTTGCTGGATAGATAATAAACCGAAGTCCTCCCAAGGTGGACTTTCCTTCCCATCTCTTCCAAATTTAAGACTTTGGGGGAAAATTCTTAATGGTGTCCTTTACATCTTCAAAATAGACCAAAGGAAGTGTAGCAAAAATATTTCTTTCATTTGATTTTCTGTTGGTGAAATGGGTCCTTTCATTAGCAGATTGCGTATAAGCAGCTTCCACTGTCTGCTCTAATTTCCAAAATGTGATTTACATAAATTAAACTTTGTAATCTTGTGGTTATATTACTGCATAAAAATGACAAATAGTGTGACACATGATACAGTTTCCTATGTTGATATGATAGGTTTACTAATAGCTGCTCAATTCTAGGTGCCTCTCACCATCCTTTGTTTTCTCAGAATTAGGATATTCAGCAAGTATCCCAAATTCTGACCTATTTTAGAAATAAGAATTCTCTAGAAGAAAATTTGAAGACAGCAAATGACTTCAATTAATCTGCTTTATGACTCTCACTTTGATGTCTGCAGGTTAACACAATGAACATTGCACACTTCTAATGTGTGTAGGATTCTGCCAAGTAGAGTCCATGGCAGAGGTGCAGGATTTTAGAGATGCAGGCAAGCGACTCCAGAACTTATCTAGTTCAAAAGCCTCCTTTTGTGTTTGCCACAATCTAAAATCCTGTTCTGTTAGATGCTTAACCTGTAAGTTCAATTCATTTCAATAAAAAGAATATAAATGTCACTATTAGAACATAGGCTTCTTGAGGCAGGAATTATATATGCTCCCCCATCTCAGTACCTTGCATATAATAGGAACTTACTATCTGTTTTGTGAATAAAGGAATTACACCTTTTCTTAACTTTGCAATTTCATCAATACTGTGATGGTTAGATGCTGAATGGACTCCAGAAAAGTACGTTCTTAAAGTTAATCCATCCCTGTGGATGTGAACACTTTGTAAGTAGGACCTTTTGGTGAGCAGGACCTTAAATTAAGATGTGACCCACCTCATTCAGGGTGGGTCTTAATCCTCTTACTGGAGTCCTTCATAACAGAAAGAAATTCAGACAGAGAAAGCCACAGAAGCAAGAAGCTGAAAGCAATGAGACCCAGAAGAGAAGGGAGAGAGCAGCAGATGCTGCCATGTGCCTTTCCATGTGACAGGAGCCCAGGATTGCCTATAGCTGGTTTTCAGGGAGAAAGTATCACCTTGATAGTATCTTGATTTGGATATTTTTCTCAGCCTCAAAACTGTAATCTTGTAAACTAATAAATTCCCATTGTTAAAAGCCAGCCCACTTTATGATATTTGCTTGAGCAGCTTTAGCAAACTGGAAAAAAGTACTCTCAAGCCACTAGGAATATACAGGCTACAGTCCTCTCTCACAGTTCTCTTTCTTCCACTTGTCACATTTGAAGTTACGTGTTTAATGTTTACCAGCTTTCTGGACTGTAAGCTCTCTCTTGTATCTTTCATGTCTAAGACAATGTGTTGTGTACAGTAGTTGTTCAATAAATAACCCTTCCAATACTGCATTTCCCTTAGCTGTCCCATGTTTTACCTCTTCTCCTCAAGAAAACATCTCAAAGTTTGAGAAAGCTCTGCATTTCCTCGTTTCCCCACTCACTAATTCTGATTCCCTCTGCTCCCTCCCTTACCTGTCAGTTACTTTCACAAGGTCACCAGTGATGGTTACTGAGTCAATCTCAGTCTTTTCCAATATTTACAAGTGCACGCTATTGCAGTTGGCCCTAGTACAAGAGCCTTACAATCTAAGCTAGGCATTTTGCTGGAGGGGCAAAGCCCTTTTGGAGGGAACAGGAACAGGTACATAATGAGATGAATAATAAAATGAGCCAGGAGAAATCAAGAACCATATACATGCTACAGAAGTTCTGTAAAGGGAATAATTGCTGACAACTGAGGTAGTTGGGGAAAACTTGGAGAAAATGGAACTTGAACTAGGTCTTAAGTACTGGGTAGAATTTAAATAAGCAGCAAGAAGAAAAAGAAGTAAGGAAAGGCTCCCAGCATTGTTTTAGGTAGGAGGACTGGTAGGACATAATGTAGGAGAGATGAGATCAGACTCTGAGGAGATCATGTGAATGCAAGACAGAGGACAAAATATTAACTTGTATCTAATGAAAATTGTTGACGGTTTCAGAAAAAAAAGGGGGTAAAGTGAGCAAATGCAAAGCTATGCCTTGGATAGAAAACCATGGTAGTGGTGGGAAGTTTATACACCATTAGCATCCCCTCTCCTGTTTCTGATTTCTGTATTTCCATTCTAACTTTCTACTCTTTTATTTCTTTGAATAAACAGCCTGAACTTCTTCCTCTCTTCAAAAATTTTACCCACCTCCCAACCAGCCCTCACTCCACAACTTCATTTAGTTATATTCCATCCTCAATCAAGTTCTTAAAAGAAGGGCTCATGTTCTCTATAACCATTTCCCAACTTCTTATTTACTCTCCTCCCTACAGTCAAGTTTCTGCCTTCGTCACTGAGATGTCTCTTGTCAAGGTCACTGAGGAGCTTCTAGGGACAGTCTTCAGTCTTTTCATCACTCGATCTTGCTGTAGCATGCAATTCTTTTGAGCCCTCCTTCTTTCAAAGAGTCTCTCTGCTCTCACTGCCAGGACTCCACTCACTCCTGGTTTTTGTTACACATCTGTGACCTCTCTCAGTGTGCTTCTTCCTTCACACATCCTTGAGAGATTGCTATTCCTAGGGCTCTTTTCTGGATCCTCTTTTCTTTCCCTCCTTTCTTTGTGGTCCATGCACCTGTGGAGCAGTGTAGTGGTTAAGTCCAGGGGCAGTTTGGATATAGGGGACTAGGCTAGATATAAAGATTTTGGGCTATCGGCATATAAGGGGTGGTTGAAGGCACAGGATTAGGGGAAAATATATAGAGTAAGATCCCGGGGAAACCACATTTAAAGAGTAGGTGGAGGAAGAAGAGGCAGTGAAGGGGACAGAAATGGAGCATCTGAAGAAGTAGAGGGAAAACTAGGAGACGCTGATGAAATGGAAACTGAGGAAAGACAGTTTCCAGAAGCAGAGCATGCTATAGGAAAATTAAATAAGGTAAAGATGGGAAAGGATCTTTTGAACTTGGAAAATGCTCATTAGTTTATTAATGAGGGCAGTTTCCATGTTGTAGAGACAGAAACTAGGTTTTCATGGGCTTTTGCTTGTGTATGAAAGGGGGTGGGGTGGGTAAGAAAGTAGAAACAGCCAGTGTTGACTGCCCTTTCTAGAATGTAGCTGGGAATGAAAGGAGAAATTGGGTGGTAGAAAGAGAAGGTTGTCCTACTTACGATGGGAGAGACTTGCTTTATCAAGTACTTTAGGCAAAGGGAAAGATAAAAAAGCTATTAATTTTATATATCACCAAGTTTATTAGTCAGCAGAAGCAGACAGAAAAGCACAGAGATCCATATTAAAAAAACAGAGCATGTGAGATTCCAAGTTTTCATGTGTTGTGGGTTCATTTCTGTTCTTTAAATTTAATATACGTCTGGTGTTTCATTTCATTTTTTCACAGCAGTATATCATCATAATTTAATTTTTTTCTTGATGTAGGTATAAATGGAGAGGCTAAGGCCTACTTAAGCATACAGGGTCATCTCTAGGTACATGCACTAAATATTAATATTACAATATCCTCTTTCTAGCTCATGAGCCAAGCAAGAAATTCATTTTTCCAAGTGATGGATGTTTTTTCTAAAGTACCAGGCTTTCTGTGCTTGCAGAAAGTGGTATTATTATTATTATTATTATTACATATTCCTGCAAAAGAAACATTATTTAGAAAACATGGTTACCACAGGGCCTAGGTTCTATATTCTACTTCTGATGTATTTGGAGACATGACATCCAAATCTAACAGATCTGGGTGCAACAAATACTAATTGAACCCCATATGCTGGTGGATTTATTTGCTTTTGCCATCCTCCATTCTACCTTCTCACAATAGCATTACAGGTTTCCCTGGGGAATCACCTTTCTCTCCATCAGTCTGTGTAATCCCTTCTGGCTGACTTTATCCCTGGCTCCACAGGAAGACATATGACCTAGGCCAGGCCAATCAGGGTACTGAATTGCCTTTGTCCATACTGACTGGTTCAGAGGGACCTGTGACCCAGTCCAAGCTAACAAGGACTTTGGGTGGAATTATGTTTTAGAAAGAGCTCTCTAACTGTGAATATTTGAGGTGGGAGCTGAAAGCTGCCATTTTGTTCCCTCCCTGGAAGAGCCAACCAGAGAATAAAGTTAATGCAATGAGAGCAGGACAAAGAGATGAAGAGAGATGGGTCACCAATGACAGAAGTTGAACTCTTAGCCATATTTAAAGCACTGTTCCTAAATATATATATTTTAAAGAAATAATTTCAAACTTACAAGACAATTGCAAAAATAATACAAACCCCGTACAGAGAACTCCAACATACTCCCTCCCACCCAGATCCACCAACTTTTAACATTTTGCCACATTTGCTGTATCATTCTTTCTATCTATTATCTATTATCTATCAATCAATCTATCTATCTATCATCTCTATTTCTTTCTCTCATCTATCTCTTTATCTCTCTATCTCTCTATCATCATCTATATCTATCTATCTATCTATCATCTCTATTTCTTTCTCTCATCTATCTCTTTATCTCTCTATCATCATCTATATCTATCTATCTATCTATATTTCTCTCTCTCATCTATCTCTTTATCTCTCTATCATCATCTATATCTATCTATCTATCATCTATCTACCTATCATTATCATTATCTATCCATCCATCTGTCTATTTTCTAAACATTTGAGAGTAATTTGTACACATTATGCTCCTTGGACACATTACTTCCATGTATATTTCCTAAGAACAAGGATATCCACCTATGTAACCACCTTAAGTGTAGTTATGAAGTTTAAGAAATTTAATCTTGCTGTAAAGCTTACAGTCTATATTCTGATTTTTTCATGTATCCTAATAACGTCATTTTGGGTAGTTTCTCCTCTATTATTAGATCCAATACAGTATCATGTATTGAATTTAGTTGTCACTGTCTCTTTAGTCTTTCTCTTTTTTTAAATTGTGGAAACATATACAACATAAAATTTCCTATCTTGACATCTCCCAAGCATCTCTCATACAATTCAATGAGGTTAATCACATTCATAATGTTGTGCTGTCCTTTTGTGTCTGGCTTATTTCATGCAATATGATGTCCTCAAAGTTCTTCCATGTTGTAGCATGTATCAAATCTTCATTCCTTTTCATAATTGAATAATATTCCGTGGTATGTATGTACCAAAATTTGTTTATACATTCATCTGTTGATGAACACTTGGGTTATTTCCACCTTTTGGCTATTATGAATAATACTGTTATGAACATTGGTGTGCAAACGTCTGTCCAAGTCCCTGCTTTCAACTCTTTGAAATACCTGGAAGTGGGATTGCTAGGTCATATGGTAGTTCTATATTTAAAATTTTGAGGAACCACCAAGCTGTTCTCCACAAGGACTATACCATTTTATATTTCCACTGACAATGTACTAAGTTTCCTATTTCCCCACATGCTTATCGATGTTTGTTATTTTTCTGATTTATTAGCAGCTGTTCTAGTGGCTGTGTGGTAGTATCTCATTGTGGTTTAGATCTGCATTTTCCTGATGGCTAATGATGCTGAACATCTTTTAATGTGCTCATTGGCCATTTTTATATCTTCTTTGAAGAAATGTCTATTCAACTCCTTTCCCCAGTGTTTTTAACTGGGTCGTTTGTCTTCTTGTTGTTGAGTTTTAGGAGTTCTTTATATATGTTGTATATTAAATCCTTATCAGATATGTGGTTTCTAAATATTTTCTCCCATTCTATAGGTTGTCTTTTCACTTTCTTGATAATGTTCTTTGATGCACAAAAGTTTCTCATTTTTATGAAATTCAATTTATCTATATTTTTCTTTTGTTGCTAGCTCTGCATTTTGTATTCATACAAGCCAATAAATAATCTTTCAAGTGCATTTCTGCCCCCTGCAGTTGCAGGAGCCCTGACAAAAACACCCACTTGGCACTGCATTCACAAGTGTGACCTTACGCAATTCTGACCCTGCTGGGTAAGGATTATTAACCTCATTTTATAGATAACGGTCAGAAAGCTGTTAAATGACAGAGTCAGGAATAGAACCTATTAAGTCTTATGCTTATCCATTACACCAGAACTCCTTCCTACAATTCTCTTTTTAAGATTTCTTTAGGAAGAATTTACAATGATTAATGCTATTGCCTTACTTTACCCTACTCAACTCACTATTAAGGTAATGGTGAGTATTTTCTCTAATTTAACCCTCAATTCTGTCCTTGGCTCTAAATTTATTTTATTTATACTTTCTATGTTTTTTATTTCTTCATCTCTACATATATTAGTAACTTTTTTTCTAGACCCTTCCTGAAATTTATAGACTCTAGAGACAATTATTAATATGATATCCTCTTTTCAATTTAAAATACTCGTTCCTCAGCCTGCCCTGTATATTGATTTAAATCTGACACATCTTATTTGCAGGTTAAGTAGATTATGACTCTTAGCACCTAGCCCAGTGCCAAACACATACTGGACACTCAAGAAGCATTTGTCGAATGACTACTTGAGCATCCATGGTATGCTTCAAAACAGTTTGCCTATTGCCCTCATCAATGGTTCTTTTGCCATTTTCCTGAGCCATTTTTTCCTTCTCCAACTAGCCCGACAATCATGTTTCTAGTTTTTCTTTTGGGTACCAACAATGGGCATCATAACATGCACAAAATTCCATAGAAGTTGGATTCAAGGAACTGGGGTTTAAGATTCCTATGCTGTTATTCAGTCACTATTTGACCTTAACCAAGTCATTGACTTTTCTGAGCCTTTTTCTCCTCAAAATCAGTTGTTTTGAGGATTGAAAGAAATAGTGGGATGAAGGCTCTGTTCAAGTGTTAGTTATTATTGATACACTGTACATGCTAGTGGAAAGGCAAGTAGAAAAGAATAGGATTTGCTTTCTCCCAGTAACAAATTAAGCTGAATTCCTA
>JAQZBX010021049.1:0-32566 GCA_029593785.1 Cabassous unicinctus
CTAATATTTAAAAAAAAAACAATAAAGGATTAGAAAAAGATATTCCATGCAAACATTAATATTAGGAAAGTTGTAGTGAGTATATTAGTATCTGAATAAAAGAGAATGAAAAAGGAACATTCCAAGTATTAAAAGGAACATTTCATAATAATGATAATGTCAACTCATAAGCAAGAGATGACAATTCCATATATGTAGACCTAATGGAAAAGCTTCAAAGCAAATGAAAAAACTTAAAGAAATTGGAAATTCATCAGCCCATGATTAACAACAACCATATTTACCCTTAAACAACTAGAAATTGGGGAAAAAAATGAAACCATGGTATTAAGACATTGGACAACAGGTGTTCAGGACTCTTATGCCTGTTAAAAGGAATAAAATATAATTTCCCAGCTTACTGCTATGGATAGTTTTCAGCCTAGCCCAGTCATTTTATAGAATTGAAGAAACAGAGATTAAAGTATGGAGAGATATACACAGCTGGAATTTTTACAACAAATTCATGGAGAGAAGGTAGATGAAGAGAAAGAGAGAGAGAGAAAGTGAGATAAAGAAAGAGTGAGAGAGAGTGCACATGCACTGAGCATGCACACACATTTACAGAGATTATTCCCTTGATATTTCAGCTTTCAGCTTAATAGTGACACGTGTATGTATGAGAGAAAACTATTGAGACTGGGGACATTTTTTGATTTAAAAAAATCCCACAGATTCAAGGAGCTAAATGAATTGTGTTCAGGCTGAATTTATGCAAATGCCAAAACTAAGCCAAGGCTGATAAAAATAAAATTGGTGAAAACTAATGATAATTCATCACCACCAACAAAAAGACCTTAAAAGTAATGAGACGGGAGTAAAAGATATGTTACATCTTAAAGAAAAACTTTAAGAATACCAAAGACTCTACATTAGTGTATTAGTCAGGGTTATCTAGGGAAACAGAATCAACAGGAGATATCTGTAAATAGTATAAGATTTTATAAGGGTCTGTCATGCGACCGTGGGGATGCACAAGTCCAGGTTTCTCAGGCAGACTGCAAACCAGGGCTCCGATGAAAGTCCAATGAAGGTCCCTAATGAGTTTCCGGGAGATGCTGGTTATCCAAAGTCAAGCTGGAAAATTCTCTCTGAATATTGAAATCACTTCCCCTTTTAAGGCATTCAACTGATTGGATAAAGCATCACACATTGCTGATGGCAATCTCCCTGATGATGTAGATATAATCAGCCATCTATGCAGTAAACTCACTGGTGACTAAAGTCCATAAATGTCCTTTTATTACACTTAGCCCAATGCTTGCTTGACCAAACACCTGGACACAATTACCTGGCCAAGTTGACACATCAGCCTAATCATCACAATTAAAAACATGGAAATAAGAGACAATGGAACAACACTTTTAAATTTGAGGAGACAAGTGGATAAGTTTCGATAGATCATTCTCAAGTCCCACAAAACTGAAGGTAAATTAACATTTTCAGAACAAGAAAATCTGATAAAATTTGGATACAATATATCTGCACAAAGGTAGTGTTAAATAAAGTTCTTTAGCCGACAGAAAATTGATATCAGGTAAAAAGTTGGATCTATGCAAAGAAATTATGTGCACCAGAAATCATAAAGATGTGTGTAAATATTAATTTTTTTGTTTCTTTTAAAATCAGTGTGAAATGATTATCATACCTTATAAACTTTATAGTACATAGAAGTAAAATACATAAAATTAGAGTACAAAACAGGGTTATTAACAAGAGGTCTGTGAGCTTGAATTGAAATTCAAAAAAACATTATTCTTGTGGGGACGTATTGGTGCAGGTGTGATATATTTGTTAAATAATACACATATAGTGTGGACTTTGTAACAGGTCTATGGTTTTCACTTGCCTGGCAAAGGGGTCCATGGAACAAAAAAGGTTAAGAACCCATGGTCTAAAAGATTTGAGAAGGAATATGCAAGACTTTTTATTATATACTAAGTGGTATTATTTGAAGATATATTGGTACATTAAATATTCATATTGAAAATCCTAATTAAATTAATACAAACCTACAATGAATTGGCATCTGTAATACATCAAAGAGGAGATAAGGAATAATAAAAATGACAATTTTTAAAAATCAAGAAAAAAGATGAAATGAAAAAGAACAGAATAAATAGAAAATGGTAACCTTCATGGCAGACTTAAATACGACCCTATTTGGTGGTTTGGAACTGCACATTCCCAGAAAATCATGTTCTTAAAGCTCATCAATTCCTGTGAGTATAAACCTATTGTAAGTAGGTTTTCATGAGATTACTTCAGTTAAGGCATGGCCCAGCTGGATCTTAATCTTCTTACGAGTCCTTTATAAATGGGAGGAATACAGGTAGCAAGAAGCTGAAAACAAAGAAATCCAGAAGGGAAGGGAGAGACAAGCAGACACCACCATGTGCCTTGCCATGTGGCAGAGGAGTTGGGGATCACTGGCAGCCAGTAGACAGGAATAAAGCATTGCCTAAGTGATGCCTAGATTTGGGCATTTTTCTCAGCTTCAAAGCTGTAACCTAATAAATTCCCATTGTTAAAAGCCAAACACATTTTACAGTATCTGCTTTCAGCAGCCTAGCAAACTAAAACACATATCAGTAACTATGCTAAATATTTAGGGACTGAAAACTCCAGTTAAACAGAAATTAATGCATGGAACAGCATAAAGAGACCAAAAATAGACCCACAGATAGAGGGATGACATTTTTTAAACAAAGATAAAGGAATTCTGTGGGAAAAGAATAACATTTTCACGAAAGTATGATAGAACTCCTGGATATCCATTAACAACCAAAACATCGTGATTCTTGTCTCACATGCTATTCAGAAGATTACCTTGGAATTAATTATAGATAAGTCTAATATAAACCCTAAATCTATAAACCTTCCAGAAGAAAACATAGTAATATACAACTTTATACCTTGGTTTAGGCATAATTGTTCTTAGATATGAAACAAAAATCACTAGGCATAAAATAAAATTAAATGCTATACTGAGGATTTACCAATTTTTAAAACTTCTGCTAACTAAATAGCATCATTAAGGAAATGAAAGTCAATCTGCAGACTGGAAAACAGTATTTGCAAGCTTATATCTAACAAAGAATTTGTATCCAGTATATACATAATGAAAACTTACAAAAGTAGGAAGACAAAAGATTCAATTAAAAGACTGAGCAAATGATCAAAGCATATACTTTGCAAAAGATAATATATAAATAGTCAGTAAGCAAATGGAAATAAATCCACTTTTTTTAATCACCTGGGAATGCCAGTTAAAACTACAGTGAGATGTTATTTTGCACCTGCTAGAATGAAAGAAATTTAAATATGTATCGGTATATCATATGTTTGCTAAGATGCAGAGCAACTGAAATTCTTATCCTGATGGTGGGTATGTAAATGGCACAACTATTTTGAAAAACAGTGTGACAGTTTCTTATGAAGTTAAACTTAACCTTACTTAGCAATTCTAGTCTTCTATATATTCACACAAAGATTTGTACATCAATTTTATTCACAATGACATTGGAATGTAAACAACTAGAAAGTCCTTCACTAGGCTAATGGATAAAAACACATATTGACATTTTCCTACAATGGAATATTTCTCAGCAATAAGAAATAATGACTTACCCATAAATACAACAGCATGAATGCATTTCAAAGACATCATGCTGAGTGAAAGAAGCTTAACACAAATGAGTACATATACAATATGGATTATAAAATAATAATTCCATTTGTATGAATTTTGAGAGTAGGCAGAATTAATCTGAAATAATAAAACCAGATGGGAGGTTGTTTGGAGCACAGAGGAGGATGCGGCATTCAGAAAGCACGAGGGAATTCCTAAGCGTAATGAACATAAACTATATTATATTAGAGTTGTGATCGCATATGCATGCACTTGTCAAAACTTTTGAAATGCACACTTACAATGGGTTCATTGTATTCATGTAACTTATACCTTTAAAGAGTTAATTTAAACAAACATAATTTTGTCATTCTGCTCTTCTCACACCAAGGTCACTCTATTGATACTATGACTTTGCTCATGTAATTCCTGCTTCTTGGAAAGCACCCCTCTTTCTCTGACTACTTGTACAATTTAATACCCTCACAGAAAATCCAGTTGGATTTAGTTTCTCCACTACTGTTTCTATAACATTTTACTTTGTCTGTCACACAACATTTTACAGACTCTACCATGTTTTACAGAAATTTATGTTTCTGTGCTTACTTATGAATCATTAATGGCAGAGACATTGTCTTAAGTAGCACAGGACTTTGAATATGGTGGGGTGTTAACTTGAAAATGTTAAATTTAGTTGAACTAAATGGAAAATTGTGCATTTTCAAAAAATCACAAATAATAATGAGCAAAATTTTTTACTCATATGTAGATGTATAAACTCCAGCAGTATAAATGAATGTTAATCTACTTATGAAATAAATTGCTTGAGGATTTTATTTTATGGTTTAATCATGTGCATCATTCACAATCTTTAAAATATATTATTTATTAATTTAATTGGAAACATTCACAACTGCTTTTTTTCTAGCCATAAAAGACTAAAGTTTGACATTCATAAAAATCCAAATAAAATAGAGATCATGTTTTATGTACCAAACTTATTTAGAGTTTGAGATGCCATTTCTTTAGTATAATTAAGCCTTGCAAGAGAGAATTTTTTGTTTGTTTTGTTTTGTTTTGGCTCCACATTAGCTGGAGCCTTACAAACTCCTCCAATAATTGTGATCATATTTTTAAAGATTCACAAAACGGGTAGTCTTTATAGCTCGAATCTGAACCCTATGTAATGTAGAAGGCCAGTGTAAATATCTAAACTTTGCCAGCTTCTAAAAAATGCATACTCAATATGGGGGTTTGAATCTGTATATACCCTAGAAAATATGTTCTTAAATCTAATTCATTCCTGTTGGTGCAAGCCCATTGTAAATTAAATCTCTTGATGAAGCTACTTCAGATAAGGTGTGACCCACCTCATTCAGGATGAGACTTAATTCTATTACTGGAGTACTTTATAAATGGAATGAATACAGAAAGAGAGAGAGAGAAAGCCATGGAAGCAAGAAGCTGAGATCAATAAAACCCAGAAGAGAAGGGAGAGACCAGCAGATGCTGCCATATACCTTGCCATGTGGTAGAAGAGCCAAGGATCACTGGCAGCCCGTCTTTGGAAGGAAAGCATCACTTTGATGATGCCTTGATTTGGACATTTTCATGGCCTCAAAACTGTATGCCTATAAGCTAAGCTAATAAATTCCCATTGTTTAAGCTGAAACCTTTTCTTGGGAACTGCTTTGAGCAACCTAGGAAATTAAAACAGATCTTGGTACCAGGAGAATGGGGTGCTGCTCTTGCAAATACCAAAAATGTAGAAATAGATTTGGAATTGGATAATGGGTAGAGGCTATGTGTTAGTCAGGATTCTTTAAAGAAACAGAAATGACAGAAGGTAACTTTAAATATGGGTTTTCATAATATTGTCTCATACAACTTTTGGGATGCATGAGACCAAATTCCGAAGGGCAGACTGCAAGTTTGGAAGTCCAATGAAAGTGTTCAATGAATTCTCCAGGAGAAACTGGCTGGATAAAGTAGAGATGGAAATTCTCTTTTCTGACTGCTGAAATCATCACTTCTCCTTTTAAAGCCTTCAACTGATTGGAGGAGACTTCTCTTATTGCTGAAGGCAATCTCCTCAGTTGATAATAGATGTAATCAGTCATAGATATAATCAATCTACTGATTATTTACGTCCATGAAATGTCCTCACAGTAACAATTAGGTCAGTACTTTATTGACCAAACCACCGGACACCACTACCTGACCAAGTTGGTGCATGAGCTTAACCGTGATAGGCTGGAAGAATTGTGTGGGGCTTGATAGAAAAGGCCTAGATTGCTGTGAAGGGACTGTAGAAATATGGATGCTAAAAGTACTTCTGATGAAAAGTACTTAGGAGAAAATGATGAATGTGTAATTGGAAACTGGAAGAAAGGTCATCCTTGTTTTAAAGTGGCAAAGATTTTGGCAAATTCAGGTATGATGTCAGATGGAAGGCAAAACTTGAGAATGATGAACTTGAGTATTTAGCTGAGGAGATTTCCAACCTAAGTGTCAAAAGCGCAGATTGGTTTCTCCTTGCAGCTGATGGTAAAGTATGACAGAAAAGGGATAAGCTGTGAACTGAAGTCCTGGGCACAAAGAAACCAGAAATTGATGGTTTGGAAAATTCTGAGCTTCCAGAAAGTGAGTCCCCAGAGAAAAGTGCTCCATGTGAGGGTTTATCTGACAATGGATCCAGTCAGCCATTTCAGTGCAAGTCAAGATTAGAAATGCAGTTATCCAGGAAGACTCTGTGGAAAGTTCTATTGTCTGATGGTTTGGACCCCTGCATACTACATGCAAAACCAAAAGTTGTGTTTGTGTATGTGTGTGTGTGATCTGTATAAACCAAAGCACTGCCAGCCAAGTCTTAAAGGAAAAATCACTTCAAGGACAGAACCATGGAAGCTGAGGTCTGAAAACTTCTTCTTAGGCCAAGAAAGTGGCCCACCCATGTGTGTAGAAAGGGTGAGTCTTCCCTGGTGCTTAGACAGTGCTAGCCTTCCACCCCTTGTTCAGGACTAATGCTACAGCTTCAGGCTTCAGAGGGGGTGGAGGAGAATATGCCCCAGGGATTGCAGAGAGTCTGGCCATTACCTCAATTCTTGGAGAGGTCAGAGCCCTCATCACAGTGTTCAGGGAGAGCAGGACTGCTGAACAAACATTTGGAAAGGGTGGGGCTGCCACTCCATCAGCCCCAGAGAATAAAACATTGTTCTGTAGATGACCCTCAGATTAAAATCTAATGGTGTGTGCCCTGTAGGGTTTCAGAATTGTATGGGACTCCTGACCTCTACTTTCCTTCCACTCTCTCTCTGTGGATATAGGGATGTTTATCCTATGCCTATCCTGCCATTATAAATCAGAAGCAGACAACTATTCCCCTAAGTTTTACAGGCCCAGAGACAAAGGGACTTGTACCCCAAGACATACCACCCCTATAACCGATTTTGATGAGATTTTGTACTTAGTGTTGTTACTAAAATGATAATGCAATAGAATGAATGTATTTTGCATTAAGAAAGAACATGTCTTTTTGGGATTCAGATTGTGGGATGTGTTGTTTTAAAGCTATATGTTCCTCATAAAAACATTTGTTCTTAAATCTAATTAATTCTTGCGTGTGTAAACCCAGTGTTATCAGGATCTTTTGATGGGGTTACTTCAGTTACAAGTACTGTCTTATTTAGTATGTGACTTAATCCTATTACTAGAGTCCTTTAAAAATGGAATGAAGAGAGAGAGAGAGAGAGAAAACCTTGCAAACAAGAAGCTGATGTCAACAAAACCCAGAAGAGAAGGGAGAGAACAGCATTTGCCACCATGTGCCTTGCCATGTGGTAGAGGAGCCAAGGATCACATGCAGGCAGTCTTTGGGAAGAAAGCATGACCTTGATAATGGTTTGAATTGGACTTCTTCCCAGCCTCAAACCATAAGTTAATAAATTACCATTGATCAAGCCATACCATTTCATCTTATTTGCTTTGAGCAGCTTAGGAAACTAAGTGCTCAGGTATGGTGTTTATCATCTGGATTCTCTCTTTGCCTAAAGCCCAGTAAACTGAATTAATGGAAGCTTAATTAAGCCAGAAACTTGAAGTCAGTGGGAACCCAGAAGAGATGGAGAGGATATCCCAGGTATTGCTGTTGGCCAGCACCAGACATTACAGTCTTTGGGAAGAAACAAGACTTTCTGAGATATCAATTTTGCATTTATTTTAGCCTCAAAACTGTAAGCCAATAAATTCCCATTGTTTAAGCCAACCCATTGTGTGGTATCTGTGATAGTTGCTCAGGCAAACTAAGATAGGTAGAAATGAAACAGAAACACAAGGTAGGGCACGCATGGTGTTTGGTCAAGACGGCAGTTATTTTAAACAAAGGCCTTTTTGATGTTGTGATATTTGTTCAAGGACTGATTAAATGAAAATATAAGCGGTATGTAATATATTCAAACTTATCTTTGACATTGACTTTGTGTGTTAAGCATGGTCAATTAATATTCTTTAATATCTATAAATTAATGTAAAACTCAATTTTCACCAGGTCTAAATTTTAGGATATAAATTGATAAATTTATGTTTTATGAATTCTCTCCTGTTTCAAAGATCACTTACATTGGAGAATTAAATATATCCTTTCTTGACTAAAACCAATTAGGTATGATCAAATTAATTTTTTCAACATCAAAATATATTCAGATTTGCCTCAATATTATAAGTGTATTCAAATATTGCACCCCATTGCATCATTTAAAATAACTGATTTTGAGATTAGAATGCTGTGATGGTTAGGCTAATGTGTCAACTTGGCCAGATAAATGTGACCAGGTGTTTGGTTCAGCAAGCACTTGACTAATTGTAATACAAGAGCATTTATGGACTTCGATCACCAGTGAGTTTACTACGTGGATGACTGATTATATCTGCATCAATCAGGAAAATTGCATTATCAATGAATGATGATTTTATCCAATCAGTTGAATGCTTTAAAAGGGGAAGTGATTTCAACATTTGGAGAGAATTTCTTTGGACAGCCAACTTCTTCCAGAAACTCATCAAGGACTTTCATCGGACTTTCATCGGAGCCCCTGGTTTGCAGCCTGCCTGTGGAACCTGGACTTGTGCATCCCCACGGTCCCATGAGAGACTCTTATAAAATCTCATATTATTGACAGATATTGCCTGTTGATTATGTTTCTCGAAAGAACCTTGACTAATACAAATGCTAAGTAAATCAGTGCTCAAACAGTCTACAATCTGCATTATATTGATTCATAAATTTCAAAAAATTATTTGCAATTTTATTTGACTTTCAAAATTGATCTTCCAAGGATGATTGGAGGAGTGATAGCACTAGAAATCCCAACAGAAAGTCTAGCCACAATCCAATTCGCATGCCTGCCTCATTATATTATTACTTTCCCCATTTGAAGATGAGAAAATGTCATGCAGGTTAGGATTTGAGATTTACAGGATCTCAGGGAAATCATTTTATCTCTTTGTGTCACAGCCAACTCACCTACAAACTATAAACCATAGTTCCTTTTTAACAGAGTTATTGTGAATATTTAAAGAAATGCTGTATTAAAGAACCTGGTAGCCACTTATTAAATATTCTTTTGTCCCTTCATAATTGAAATATAGAGTGATTATAATTTACGACTCAGGTTGGATAGAGCAAGGAATTATTTTCCCTCTAGATTTTAATTGTATTAAGATTTTGCATATTGAAAAAGAAATACAATAACCTTAAGAGTCTAAAATTTGATCTATTTAATGTAATTCAAAGTCTGCTTTCATATCACTCATAAATGGAAGATTTGCCTCCTTTAACTTGCACCTTCTTTTGCAGGGGGAATTTTGCACATTTAATGTGTTCACTGATTCTATGGTGTCTGTGGCTGCATGCAATTGTGAAGCCATTTATTCACTATCAGAGTGCTTAAGGTTTGGAAACCATGGGTGAGTAGCTTCTGATGTGAAAAAAGACTTAGTAATTTAGTTGACCCTAAACTCAATATTAAGAAATTCCTATTAAGAAATAGGCATGTGGCTGAGGCTTATTAATTGCACCATAATTTCTAAGGCTGGGGCAACAGAATAAATCCTACTCTTTTTTGCATTCATAAGACAACATTTTGGGCACTACAGTTTCAGTGACATTGACACATTGGAGAACATTTAGAAGAAAGGGACAGTTAACTTGAAATTATGGCCCTTGAAGAATTTTTGAAGAACAAAAACTGTAATAGTAATTTAATATGGAATCTAGTAATAATAGTAGTTCATGAGTGTTGGGATTTACTACATAACAAGATGGGAAATAGCATATGAGTAACTTAGGGGTTAATTACAATAGACTGAGGACAGACTGGTTTGAAACACTTGCTGTCTGAGGTTGGGCATATAATATAATCTCTCTGTGCCTCAATTTCCCGACACATATAACAGGTAGTTGTTAGGATTAAATCAAATAATATGTGTAATAAATACCCAAGCACATATTAAATACTCTGTAAGTGATTGTCAAATAAAAATTATTTTATTTGATCCTTTTATTTATTCCAATCCATAATGATGGCAGCTCTACGAGAGGTATAATTGTTTAGAAGAACAAAATTACAGATTTAGCCAGTATTAGAATGTACTGATTCTGATGCTGAGAAAACTCTCTACACTGGGGAAGTGCAATCTGTGGTTGAGATGTGAGTGAAAATTATGATGAGAATGTCAATGAAGAAGTTGCCAAGTAAAAAAATACAGATGCAGAACTGCCAGGCCTGCTTTGACAGCCTCAGCAGTTAGTTATAGCTACATGAATGGAGACATTTGAGAAGAATCTTGAAGAGTAAAGTGTGTCTTTGAGAATCAAAAGTATAATTTGATTAGATAGTCCTTAAAATTTCTTCATATATTTTGAGAAGAAGTTCAAATGGAAACGTCATGCATTTCTTAGAACAAACGTAGGCATTAGTTTATCTTACTTTTCTATACTTGTGAGAGAAATATTTACAGCCCAGTCTCTACGTGTGGCTGCCTTGCTAAATGCTGGCACATGATTTCCCATGTATTGATCAGTAGCAGCTTGTGTTTTGAGTAACAGGAAAGACACATACACGATCGAAGTTTATTTCTCTCCCAGGTGGAAGTTAATCAAATATTAAATACTGGTTAATGAAGGGAGGCTTTGAAAAGATGAGTATGAAAAAAAATTTAATGAAAGAAATACAAAGGATTACAAGTTGTAATTTAAAAAATTACAAGTTGAATGAAATATGCAAAAACTTTATGACACAGTTTTATGTCAAAGTATGTCATATTTATGCCAAAAACAAATGAGTGCATTACAGGTACACATATTTAGGAAATAATTGTACAGAGAGGAAAGTTGGTCCAATTTGACTTTCCTAAAGAAAATTCAAAGAGGGTCTTATCCATCCCTAGAAAATTACACTGACTTCCTAATACTTTTGTGATAACATTACTTATATTCCATTTCTTTTCCCTTATATTACAAGTCCGTTTATTTTTAAATGTGTAAAATAAAGGACACAAAAGAGACCCATCTTTAAAAATTACCCTGTAGAAAAGAGCAGAAAATGAAATGGGAAACATAATTAGCATAAATAAATGGGTGCATGACTCCATTAATTAGGCTGTAGGGGGCATTCAACATATAAAGAATTTAATCTGACTTTTTCTTTCAATCGTTATCTTTTTACAAACAGGTACTCTGCAATTTCTTCTGTTAAGAAGTCCTCTATCGATGATGTCACAAATGCCATTAGCCTTATGGAGTGAAAACTTCAACCTGATTAATGGGGCCATTCAGAACATAAATCTGAGCTCTAACTCAGTTAATAGCCTAGAAATGTGGCTTGCCAATGTGGGAGAGGGAGTCAAGTTTTAGTTGGAGAGAGCACACAGTGATGGATTAATTTTAATTACAACAAAATGGACTGGTGTTCGGAAAAGAATATCAAACAATTTCTGCTTCAAATACCACCTCAGTGTTTTAATCTTTGAAGTGTTTTAATCTTTAAAGTTTTTTTTTTTACTTTTCTTTTTTTTCTTTAACACAGATGAATACATATATACATTTCTCAATTAAATGTAATGGATCCATATAAAACATTTTTTGACTCAAACAATATGTTACACAATATATTTGGTTCATAGTAACGCATTCATACAGTATTTGTCCTTCTGTGTCTGGCTTGTTTCACTCAACATAATGTCCTCCAGGTTCATCCATGTTGTCATATGCTTTATGACTTCATTTCTTCTTACAGCTGCATAATATTCCATCATGTGACTAGACCATAGTTTGTTTATCCATTCATCTGTTGATGGACACCTGGGTTGTTTCCAACTTTTGGTAAAGGTGCATAATGTTGCTATGAACATTGGTGTGCAGATGTCTGTTTGTGTCACTGCTCTCAGTTCTTCTGGGTATATACTCAGTAGTGGTATAGCCGGGTCACGTGACAAGTCTATATTCAACTTCTTTAGAAACTGCCAAACAGTCGTTCCACAGTGGCTGTACCATTCTGTATTCCCACCAACAGTGAATAAGTGTTCCTATCTCTCCACATCTTCTCCAACACTTGTAGTTCTCTGTCTTCAATAGTGGCCATTCTGATAGGTGTGAAGTGATATCTCATTGTAGTTTTGATTTGCATTTCCCTAATCATGAGTGATGTTGAGCATTTCTTAACGTGTTTTTTTGCCATTTGTATTTCTTCTTTGAAGAAATGTCTATTCATGTCTTTTGCCCATTTTTTAATCGGGTCGTTTTCTTTTTATTTTTGAGTTGTAACATCTCTTTTTATACCCTGGATATTAAACCCTTACCAGATATGTGATTTCCAAATATTTTTTCGCATTGGGTTGGCTGCCTTTTCACTCTTTTGACAAAGTCCTGTGAGGTGCAAAAGTGCTTAATTTTGAGGAGGTCCCATTTATGTATTTTTTCTTTTGTTGCACGTGCTTTGGGTGTAAGGTGTAAGATGTTTCCCTACATTTTCTTCTAGTAGTTTTATGGTTCTGGCTTTTATATTTAGATCTTTGATCCGTTTTGAGTTGATTCTTGTATAGGGGATGAGATAGGGGTCCTCTTTCATTCTTTTGGTTACAGATATCCAGTTCTCCCAACACCATTTGTTGAAGAGACTGCTTTGTCCTGTTAGCATGGACTTGTTTGGTAAGTTTGTCAAAAACCAGTTGACTCTATAAGTGAGGGTTTATTTCTGGGTTCTCTATTCTCTTCCACTGATCGATGTATCTGTCTGTATGTCAGTACCATGCTGTTTTGACCACTGTAGCTTTGTAATATGTTTCAAGGTCAGGCAGTGAAATTCCTCCACGTTGCTCTTCTTTTTTAGAATGCTTTTGGCTATTCAGGTGCACTTACCCTTCCAGATGAACTTGGTAATTGCTGTCTCTAATTCTGTAAAATAAGCTATTGGGATTTTGATTGGTATTGCATTGAATCTATAAATCAGTTTGGGTAAGATTGACATCTTCATGATATGTATTCTTCCAACCCATGAACATGGAATGTCTTTCCATTTGTTTAAGTCTTTTTTCATTTCTTTTAGCATTGTTTTGTGGTTTTCTGCATATAGGTTCTGTACTTCTTTGGTTAAATTAACTCCTAGGCATTTGAGTCTTTTGTTGCTATTGAAAATGGAATTTTTCCCCTGATTTCCTCCTCAGGTTGTTCAGTACTAGGATACAAAAACATTATTGATTTTTGCATGTTGATCTTGTAACCTGCCACTTTGCTGAACTCATTTATTAGCTCAAGTAGCTTTGTCATGGATACTTTAGGATTTTCTAAGTAGAGGATCATGACATCCTGTACTTCCTCTTTTCCTATTTGGATGCTTTTAATTTTTTTTCTCTTGTCTAATTGTCCTAGCTAGAACTTCTAGTACAATATTGAATAACAATGGTGACAGTGGGCATCCTTGTCTTGTTCCCGATCTTAGAGGGAAAGCTTTCAACCTTTCCCCATTGAGTATGATGTTGGCTGTGGGTTAAATATTTTGAAGCCTGAATAATTGTAATTTTATAAAAAGAGGTAACATTATGTTAGTATATATTTCCTCTTTTATTTTTCCAATCTCAAATATATGCCCTTTTCTTACTTCGATGTTACCCACATTCTAGAAGCCAATAACTACATTTGCTTCTGGATTTCTATTATAGAAAATGTTATGGCCTTCACATGATTGGAAAACCATGGAGGTTATTTGTAAACTGGTGCAGTTATTCCATTATGCATCACCAAGTCAATCAGAGATGATAGAGGTTTGTTCCTAGCATTTCCAGAGCATAAGAATTTAGAGTTAATTATGGTAACAATAGATGTGATCTAATAGATTCATTCTTGTTTATTTCATAGTGACCATTGCAGTCATGAGTTAGAGATTTCTTTAGATTAGTAGGTCTAAAAATGGTCAATTTAATTTAGCAATGTGGAGTTTACAGTGACCATGACAGAGATGGAAAGAGTGGTGGCATGCAAAATTGGAATGAAGTTGATAATTTTTATGAACTGGTTTCTACTTAAAGAATATAAGGCATCTGTGGACAGAATTTATATATATGCATGTGTTTATAATTTTATTATTTATTATATATTTTAGTAAATAAATATGTATTTCTGTATTTTAATAAATAAATGTGTTTCTATATATTTATGCCATCCTTCCTAAATGCATGCCTTCATTCATCCTACCACTCAATTCGCATTGGATCACTCACCATTTCCCAAAAATATTATCATTCATATTACCATTCCCAATTTGAAACCTGTGTTTCTGCCATCTCCATGATTTCTCAGCTCTGAGTCCTTGGTATTTATCATTATGGGGAAAATCACTCATGGCCACTTAGAGGAATCTGCCATTAGCAGTTGTAATGTTTGAAATCGTATATACATATCATCTTGGATATGAGTAATCAACACAAGTTTTCATCTTTCTCTATTTTTTTTTTGAAATTCTTCCTGATGTTAGAGTGTGCCTAGCTGCTTACTAAAATCATTTTTTGTTACTTCTGGGCTCATAGGTAGATCAGATTTGCCATTCTCTCTTACAGTTGGGTGTGGCAAAATCTGTGATATATGACCAATGAAATATGGGTGAAATTTATGTATTCCCACAAATATCTTCCATGGAATTATTACTATCTATTTTCCCTCATCTCCCTTGGACTGGCATTATGCTGCTCCCCAAGGTCACTGTGGAAGCTATGATTTGACAATGTCAGAGCCTCTACCAGCCTGGATCCTTGAATGACTATGTAGATTTTCTTCTTCCTCCACACTCAGCACCAGCATCATCCTTTTAAGACTTTGTTAGCACCTGAGATTTTAGTACAAACTCAACTAATATATCATGTACCATAAAACTTCTTTAATAATTCAACCTATATTTACTTTCTATTATGTACCAGACCCTATTTCATTTATTTTACAAAGATGCATATAATGCTTGCCATATGTCAGGGAATATTCTTAGCACTTACCACACATAAACTCATCTGATCATACAAAAACCCACGAGGTAAGTACTACTATCATCCACATTTTACATATGAGGAAATTGAGAGAGGAATTTAAATCACTTGCCAGAGGTTACTCATTTAGTTGATGGCAAAACCAGGCCAGACAATAGAGTCCATTCTTGTAATCCTAGTGCTGTATGCTGCCTTTCCTATTCTAAGTCCTAGGATTAAAGGTGAACAAAAAATCAAAGCATCTGTCCTCACAGACTGTACAGGCTAAAGGATGAAACAGATTAAAAGAGTCTTAAGAAACATAACTAATAAAACATGTGATGCTGAATTAGACCTGGGAAAGATAAAAAATAAACCATAACAGACATTATGGGGCAATGTCCCATAAATATAAATAGAGACAGTGAATTACATAATAATATAAACTCAATGGAAAATTCCTTTTTTTTGATGTCTTGATAATTTGGTAATTTATAATTAGAGAGAGGGGGAATGATAAAGCAAAATCAAATGGGACAAAGCTTAAATAATTGGTGAATCTAATTAAAGTGTAGACAGGAGTTTCTTGAACATTTTGTTCAATTTTTTTTTTCATTTGAAATTATAGTAAAGTGAAAAAGATTCCACAGAAGAAAAAATACTAATAATATACACTGAAAGAAATTAAAAAGTAAAGGGAAAGAGAATGATTGGAAATCTTTTACAGTAACCTACTGTTTATGTAGAGTCTTGAGCCAGGTGATGGGACAAGCCATATTTGAGAAAGAATAAAGCTGAAAGAAATGCAAGCATAAAAGTCCTACTTAGTGCCTTTGAGGAAGAACAAGTTTTGTATTACTAGAGTGGAAAGAGTATCAAGGGGAGCAATAAGACTTTATGTTGGATAAGTAGCCAGCATTTACAAGAGCCTTGTAAATAATGTTAAGAAACTTGTATTGCCTTCTAAGATTAAAAGGAAATAAAATTCTTTGGGACAGGTAAGTGATATAATCTAATTTACCACTTAAAATATGAGTATGTATATAGAAGCTAGAAGGAGATAAAGTGGGAAGTAAAGAGAGCATTAGAGGAATATTTTATTGGTCTAGGTAGAGGTGGTGGCTTGGTTTAGGGTGGTTGCAGTGGAGGTGGTGACAAGCAGCAACATATATTATATAAAGGAAAAACTTCAGAAAATTTTCTGTGGATTTAATGTATGGATGTTGGCACAAATGGATGGAATATTTTTCAAGATCTTGACACCAGCATTAAAGACCAATAATCTGGACAAGCCATCTGGGGACACTCTATCAATATCTACAAAACATTCTGTGTACAGATATTTTGTGTGGCAGTAAAAAGTCCAGAACTTCCTTATTACTTCTGAAGAATCCAGAAGAAATCCTATTTTTTGCTGCTTGCTGCTTTTTACATTTCATTCAGAATTGCTGTTCAATGCTTTTTGGCATTCATCAGTGGTCATTTCATAACTTACTTTCACTCTTGCTACATCATTCTCCAGTCTAATTTACTCTGTAAATGTGGAAGACAACCCTTATCTCTTTTAACCAAAAGATCAGTAACACATGTTTGTTAAATTTTATTAAGGTCTGGAGATAACTATAAATGAAAGCTATAAATCAGGTACTACTGTACTTAAAGTTGGTTTGCCATGCTAATTCTCGGGAGCATTCCTATTGGTGACCTCTTTATTAAACTTGAAGTTGCTCTCAGTATCTAGGGCACATACTCCTTCCAGAACAGGAACCTTTTCTTATTTGTAATCTCACATATCTTCTGAGGGCTATAATTTATGGCCTCCAGAAGGAAACCCAATTCCATTGCCCTCATAATGACTTTGGCAATCAGAGACGGCAGAGCTTTTACATCAATGAGATTTTCTGCAACAAATGTGAAAATTTACCATTTTAGAATAGGATTTTACTTTCCTTCTGTATTTTCTAAAAGTATGTGTTGTACCAATCCCATTTCCACCTACACACACATACAGTCATGTACTCTTGGGTCACAATGTTAATTTCAAATACTTAACTTTGGCAGCAGAAATAATTTTCAGCATCTGAAATTAATTGGTATTGTGGTCAGTTTGACCTCTGAAGTCTTCAAAGATCTCAGGTAAAATTCTTACCTATTGCTTAAAGTTCATCCCTAAAGTCTACAAATATGAAGCTATTCTTCATGGGTGATTGCATTATTTTTAATTCTAGAGCAAACTCTAGTGGTCATAGCTTTTAAACCTATTACATAAAAGGAATGTTGAATATATTCAGAAAAGCCTCATAATTAGATAATATTAAGATTCAATTTCTGATCAGACATGAAAAGCTTTAAAATTGTCAGATGTTTGTTACTCCAAATCAGCAGGCAACAATATCTTCACCATTTTATACTGCTGAGTAATCATCTCAAACACTAGTAGGCTGCTGCACCTTTGGTTACTATGAACCTATTAGAGAGCTGTAGATTTCACCAGTTTCAATGACAGAAATCATAATTATGTTGGTGTTCAGATTATTTGACACAGCCACTACGTCTATGTGCAGTGTCCTGCGCTGACCTCTTTGGACCTCTCCATTTTTTTAGCCTGCCCTGTCTGTGCACATGGATGTCACAGTGGTGTTTTAGACTGTAATACGGTGCATTGGATATGATCTTTTTCATTGGAAGACACAAGGGAAAGTTAGGGAACAAATTCAATATGCTCCTTCTAGTTTTATTGACCTTGTCAAAAAAGGATATAATCAGTAAGCCTACACTCTGTGCACTGAATTTTTCACTGCCATCTTCATTCACTGGGAACAGCATTGTCATTTTCTTAAAGGGAGCCTGAGGATTGATATAACTACTAATAATGTTGACTTGTCTATAGCTAATTGGCACTGTGAGTTGGAACTTCTTTATTATAGTCACTGCCAGATGAGAAAACTTGGAATTGAGTCTACACTATGCCAGAGCAACTGAAAAAAAAAAAAGAAAGCTTTAAAAAATCTAGAAGAAACTTTTCACCATGGCCCACACAAAAGAGCCAGTCGATAATAAACAAGTTTTAATTTTAAACTTAAGTGATTCTGAGGGAAAGTCATTTTCTTCAAAGATAATGATCTTGAAGATACATATCTCAACTAAAATTTAAGGAGTGTTTGAATTAAAGGGGGGAAAGGTAAAGACAAATGAGTTCATATGGCTAAGAGACTTCAAAGTGAGTCGGGAGGTCATCCCATAGGTAACGCTTATGCACAACTCAGGTAGGAACTCATAGGCTTCTAATGTGGATATCACCCCAAATAGAGGGGCTCTTGAGGGCTCTGGAGACACCCAGGTCCTACATCAGGACAGATAGCTCCAGAGTTTGGTGCCTTATCAGAGGGTCCTATTTTGGAATCTGTTCTCCTCAGAGTGACAGAGTTGGACTCTAATGTCTTCCCTGCACATGGTTCATCTGCCTCTTCTATTCAAACCTATATGTGGTGCTGGACTTTGTAGGTGTACTACCAGAGACTGGAGTCTTTGGGCTGTCCATATGCCAGCTGAGCCTGGAATCTTAGTGGAGCTTCAACTCCTTCTCTACAGCTCAATGGACTCACCCAGGACACCAGGCAGGGAGATGATGATGGGCAACAGCCATCCCAGTGAATGGAGAGAGTCTGCAGTTTCAGGCAGTATAATCCCATCCATCTTATCCATGGGATATAAGCCCCCTCTCACTTGGAGGTGGAGTGGACATCACCATCCTAGACTCCTCAGTATGGGGGGAAGAGCTATGGACTAGATTGGACTTACTGGTATTCTGTTATAGACATATTGTGATTCAAGCAATGGAAGAAATTACAAAATTAATGTGGACCTAGCAGGCACTGGATGCTTTGGGGGCAGGGAGCAGGAAAAGCAGTTGTAATACAGGGGCTTTCTTGAGACTTGGGAATTACCCTGAGTGACATTGCAATCACAGATATAGGTCAATTTATATCAGCATATAAAATGCAGAACTGTGTGGGAGAGAGTGTGGTCTACAATGTGAACTATGGTCAATGCTTAGTGGCAAAACCCCTGGATGTCTATACCCATTGCAGGTGATGTGCCACACTAATGAAAGATGTTCATGTGAGAAGTTGTGGGAGGTGTGGGACGTGGGGCATTTGGGAATCCCTATACTTTTTGTGTAACATTTATGTAATCTAAGTATCTTTTAAAAAATAGAAAAAATCATGTAAAAAAAAGTCCTAAAAAAATGTAATAAGTAAATACAAAGAAATAAAACACATTATAGTTGAAGTGAAAAAATTATTTAAGGAGTGTCTTTAGTAGAGGAGTAAAATATGTATTTTTTCCTCATTGTAAGTTTTGTAATTTAAACTGTCTTATGAAGGTAGCTTAATTTTATCCAGTTTCTATATTTGGGAGTCATTCTACAACTATATATAATTCCACGGTCCTTAGAGGAAAACTTATTCAAGTGTCTCTTCTCTTACAAGATGGCGATGGAAAAGGAGAAGTGTCATTTTACTCACTAAGGAAATATTCAAAGTGAATGTAGTGGAGTTTCAGCTGCAGATGGTTATCCAGACAAAGTCTAATGTTCCCATTGCCCTACCTATTGTATAAAATGTTTAGCAATTTTGGAGGGTAATAAGTATTCTATTTTCAGAACTTCACCTGCAGTACATTTTTTTAGCATATAAAGGCACTGAATTCAACAGAGATTTAGAATTATTTATTAATTAAGATTGTGGTTTCCCAGTCTTCTCCAGCTGGTGAAATCTTATTTCCATGAATATCAAGATTATATCTAATATGGCCAATCTCATTTTATCAAAAAGTCCAATATTTCATTTATAATATGAAGATACCTCATTGATAAGTGTACCTGTAAATTTATGGAAAATTACGGTTTGCTCCATAAATCCATTCTAGGTATTAAGCAACATACGGGTCAAATTTATTTTGCCAGGGCACTGGCCTGGGCTTTATTCACCATCACTGCTTGGTGTTGGTAACCTCCTGCAGCTCTTGATTTCATGGCTTCTCCTTAATCTTCCACTGCTCTCCACGTAGCAGCCTAATTTCAGTATAGTTCCTGCATTTTTTCACTACCCGACTTGTTGAGGTTATATTATAATATGATAAAAGATGCTATTAAAAGTTCAGAGATAACAAAAAAAAAAAGAGAGAGAAAGAGAGAGAAGTTCAACTCCTACTACCTGTGTCTACTCTTGCAGCCAACAGGTCCTGACTCATTCTCACAGGGCCCTGAAAGGGAAGTCCCTGCTTAGCCAGAGAGAGACTCTGTGGAGCAAACTTGTCCCAGTCAGAGGACTCAATCTTCATTCCTTGAGGACCAAAGACAATGAGAATTTCCTCCCACCTTTGGGTCAGAGACCTTCTTCCTGAGACCTTCACTTTCTTGTTCAAATATTGACCTCTTCTCAATGTAATTGGCACTATTTGTAAACCAAATCTTCAAGGAGAAGTTTGCTCTATCCTCACAGAAAAAGACATTAAAAACAGGAGGTACAATAAGCTATGAGGAGGAAAGGCACACATTAAATTGATTTATGCTTTTAAATAGAAGTTAAGATTTAAAAAGGCAAGGATAGGCTGTCCAGATGCCCATGACTGTAATCCAATTATCTTCTCCTCTATCTTACTGTGCAGATCACTGAAGAATGCCACATCCTTAACATTTTCCTGACATATGGTTTCTCCATAATATATTTTTAGAAGCTCCCTAAAGAGCAGGCAAAATGCTTATAGGCTGAAGTCAGGAATTATATTCAATATAATACTATTAAGAGACATTGGAGTTATTTTTCTTGCCTGGAACTCATTTAGTCTATCAATGCGTTTCTCTATGGCATGGAATTCACTATGATTATTAGGGTGTAGCCTGCATTAATTTATTTTCGTTAAAGTACTATATAACTAAACTAAGCATCACAAATTCATTGAGGAGACATTAACAAGAATTATTCAGGGTATATGAAAGAAACTCATTGGCTATGTAATTAAACATATAAAAATTGTTATTTGACGTATGTAAGTAGATAATTATAAATAATTAAACTGCTACACCAATTCATTTAGATAAGTATAAATGATAATGTCTAATGTTTAACTTTGTTTAAATGTTTTTCAAAATATTCAAATTTATTTAATTATATTCCACTTGTTGTTTTCTTTTCATATGATAATTTTGAATAGCAATCCCCTTTTTCTTTACTTTTATATTCCATTGATAATATTTTTAAAAATAAAACATTCACAAAACTTCAGAAGCTATTGAATATTTGAGAGTAAATTCTGACCTAATGCCTCGCTACCTTAGTCAGTATTATCCAAAGAACAGAACCAAGGGGATGGATAGATAGATAGATAGATAGATAGAACATAGATATTTAAATATAGATATGTGCATTGTGTGCATGTGTAAAGATTTACTTTAAGGAATTAGTTGATGTGTTTGTAGCAGCTGTCAAGTCGGAGATCTATAGGCAGGCCAGCAGGCTGGAAATTCCTATAAGGTGATGCTGCAGTCTTGACTCCAAAATCCGTAGGGTAGGCCATCGGGCTGGAAAATCAGAAAGGATTAGGTGGTGTAGACATGATGTGAAATTTCTTTTTATCTCTGGAAACTTCAGTTCTTTGCTCTCGAGGTTTCCAACTGATGGGTATGAGGACCAACCACCCACATTATCCAGGATAACCACTTTTATTTAGAACCAAGTGGTCTTAGATGCTAATTCCATTTACAACATACTTCCACAAAAATATCAAGACCAGTGTTGGACTAAATAACTGGACAATAATGCCTAGCCCAATTGACATATGAAATTAACCATCCCACTCACCATCTCAAAATACTACATTGTATTTTTTCCTATGAAGATGGGCATAGTCTTAAAAATTTTTTTTAATTAAAAAATCATAATCAAAATCAGAAAGTTAGCACTGATACTTTACTAACATCTTAAATTCAGATCCCATTCAAATTTAAGCAAGTGCCCCAAAAATATATTTTAAAGCAAAATGATCCAATGCAGAATTATTCATTGCATTTAGATACCATGTCTTTTTAAAATTGTCTCTTAATTTATTTGTAGCTGGTGTGCCTCATGATTGCATTCATTTGTATTTTATTTTTTTAAGATTTATTTATTTATTTATTTATCCCCCCCCCTTGCTGCTTGTGTTTGCTGTGTCCATTTGCTGTGTTGTTGTGTTTTTTCTGTGTCTGCTTATCTCTTCCTTGCTTTGAGGTCTTGCTGCATCAGCCCACCATGCCGCGCAGGCCGGCCTGCCCTCACAAGGAGGCCCTGGGAAGCGAACCCGGGGCCTCCCACTTGGTAAACCGGAGCTCTGTTGATTGAGCCACACCTGCTTCCCATGATTGCATTCAGATTATGGATCATTAGTAGGAATATCACAAAATGGCTCTGTGTTCATCTCATTGTATCTTAGGTGTCATACGGTTTCATTGTGGCCCCTTACTGATATGGTTGGTATGTTTCAGACATTCCACTGTAAAGATTCTCCTTTCTTTTTTGTAATAAAGTATTTGAAGGAAGAGATATTTTGAAGCTATGTAAAAATCGCATTTTTCACAAAATTATGGTCTCTTTCATGAAGTTATCTTATTTTATTCATTTTGATGCTCAGTGTGTCTCTGGATTGGAGAGTTACAGCCCACTCGGTCTGACTTTGTGTACTTTTGACATGTGTGCATTATTCTTTAAGCATTCCCTTGATTTCTATCACAAAAAGAAATTATTCCTTTTCTTGGAAAACAGTATTTAGAAGTGAAAATCTGGGTTTTTGGGGCACTCACTGATATTGGAGATTGCTATTCCCAACTTACATACACACACTCTATATATTTATACACACTCCTTATCATCTATCATTCTATCATCTGTCTGTCATCCATTTATTGAAGTCTATGAATTCATACCAAGATTTCCAATTTCAATTAATATCATAGTGTTTTGTACTTGTAATTCCTTTTTTGACATTGAGAAACCAGATTTCCATTATATTAATAAAACTATTTGATCAGATCCCCCATAGGTAACCAATCTTCCATCTCTGTCACCACTCCCTCCCCTATGTGGATGCCATCCTTCTCCTAGTTGGCTCTTGCACAGCACTCCAAGCTACTCCTTAATAAAAATGCCCTCTTGACCACACTTAGCTCTGTATTTTCACACGAGGATACCCACATCCTTACGTGGAAAATGCCCTCCTCACCCAACTTGTGATCCAAAAGCTTTTGCTTAGCTTTCCCCTTGATGTGCTTATGCCATTAGAATCCCTCTGAGCCACTGCCATGGAGACAGCACTATCATACCACCCCATTTACCATTCTAGCTAATGGTTTTAAAATTGGGTTGCTCAGAAAGGGAATTTAAAGGAAGGAGAAGGAAGGAAAGGAAAGGGGGTGGGGTAAGAAGAGGATGTGAAAGTGAAAGAGAAAAAACAAAGATTAAATATTAGAAATGTTTAATGTAGGAATATAATACAGACTTAAAGAAACAACCCCTAACATCTAAAATACTTGAACAAAAATAATTTTTCTTTGAAGTTATCTGTCAATTAGCTATAATAACTATTTCCAAGACTTATTTTTGGTCTTTTGACCTGATTTGGGCAGTTTTTAAAAAATATTATTTTGGAGTCAGCCATATATACAAAAGATAAGAAAATGTTATGTGTGCTAATTATTGGTTGTGGCAACACAGATATTTTATATTATTGTTTTTCTTTTTATACACTGTGAAACATTTCAAGCAATAAAAAAGATCTGTAGACTACAGTATGAACTTATATATGGAAAAGCAAATGCTTCCTTGTGAAATTAAAGGTATAAACTATAGTATATAAATCCATTTTGAGTTCCTGGTGACTCTATAGACTATTCCAACTAGTCAGTTGTGTTTGCAAGTAAAACTCAAAGACCAATACTAAAAATAAAATAATGGATCAGTCACCTTGTTTGCTAAGGTCTTGGATGACAAGAATCACTTAAAAAATGAATTGACTGGAAATAGCCCTAATGTCCATTAACAGGTGAATGTATAAAGAAATTGTGACATATTCATGCAGTGAAATTCAGAAATGAAATGGAAGGAACTATTGATACAAACAATAACATGGATGAATCTCAAAGTAACTATACTAAATGAAAAGAGCCAGACAAGAAAGGTACATAATGCATGATTCCAGTTATATACAAGTTTAGAAAATGCAAACAAATCTTTAGTGTCAGAAAACAAATGAGTGGTTACATGGGAAGGGGGTTTAAGGGGAGGAATTATAAAGAAGTTTAAGAAATCTTGCTGGGGTAATGGAGATGTTCATTATTGTGATTGTGGTGATGACTTCACAGATAAATACACATGTCAAAACTTACCATATTTTGTACTATAAATATGTAGAGTTTAGCCCCACAATGATCAAGATGGTAGAAATAAAAACTCCAGGGACCCACCTCCCCACAGAAACTTTGAACAACCACAAGAACTGGCAAACACATTTTTCTCAAAGCTCCAAAAAATAGTTAAAGGATTACAGTAACAGGATGTGCATTGAATCAAGAAAAGGACAACTTTAAAACTGCTGGTGTCTCATAGTATCTTCAGTGGCCCCTTCTCCATCCCTTTATCATCTCAACACAGAGCTGGCTCCTGCTCTGAGTGTCGCTACTTGGTCCTGGTTCTGGAGGGGACATAGTAACCCTTGTGTACATACTGAAGTATGGATATCTGGCACAAGCTCTCTTGTGGCCTGGGGGACTGAACCAGGATATTGTCACAGGCTCACCCTCTCAGAACATGCCCTGCATATAGAAGGCAGCTCACAGAGCTCTCCTACAGTATGTTGTAGAAGAACTGTCAAGTTGTGGCTGCCTGGGTTGCATGGTTGCTGTTTGTAGACCATACAGTGCAATGCCTGAGACTCTGAGGAAATGGATCCCTAGGGAAGAGGAAATTCTTAGAACCACATGCACATGCCCAAGACAAAATAAATGTGCAGAAAGGATCAGGGTAGTCCCTAGGCTTTGACCACAAGCTATTTTCTAAAATCATTGTATGGATAAGCTCTGAAGGAAAGCACTCCCACAGGTCAATCATCAAAAACTGAGAAAGATATTTCTTTTTCTCCTCTTCCTCCTCCTCTCCCTCCTCCCCCCTCCTCCTCCTCTTCCTCCTCCTTCCCTTTCTCCTCATCCTCCTCCTCTTCTTCTTCTTCTTATTCTTGGTTCCTGGCAAAAAGGAAAACTTTCCCATAATGCTAGCTGGATACAAGCATAAGGAACAGACATCTCAGTGTCTAAATTCCAGCAATAGCACACTGAAATATCAAAATGTCTAGGAGTCAACAAAACATTACAAAACATAGAAAGAAACTGGAAGTGATTGTCTGAGCAAAGGAGATAAAAGCATTAGAATCCATCTATGAGAAGGACCAGACTTAAGAATTACCAGAAAAAAATACTTTATAAAATAGTTCTAAATATGCTCAAAAAGCTGAAGGAAAACATAGACAAAGAACAAAAGGAAATCAAGAAAGCAATAGATGACCATAAAGGAATATAAATAGAGAGATGGAAACTATGAAAAGTAATTAAACAGAGCAAAAGACCATATTAGAATCGATTAAAAATTCCCTAGAAGGGTTCAACAGCACATTGGAAGTGGTAGAAGATAGAATTAGAGAACTTGGTGCTAAGACAATTGAAATTATCCAGCCTGAGAAGCAGAAAGAAGAAAGAACAAAGAAAATTAGGCAGAGCTTCAGGAACCAGTGGGTCACCATCAAACATACTAATATGTACACTCTGGGAATCCCAGAAGGAGAATAAAGAGAAAAAGGTGCAGAGAAAATATTCAAAGAAATAATGGCTGCAAATTTCCCAAATTTAAAAGAACATATAAATATACACATCCAAGAGACTCAACAAATAACATGGATGAATCTCAAAATAACTATACTAAATGAAAAAAGGTATAAACTCAAATAATCCCACACCACAACATATTATAAACAAGTAGTCACATGCAAAAGATAAAGAATTCTCAAAGTCACAAGACAGAATCATGTTACATACCTATTTCTCATTGGAAACCATGGAGCCAAGAAGGCGGAGGTATGACATACTTAAAATACTGAAAGGAAAAATATGCCAATCAAATATTCTATATCTGACAAAACTATCTTTCCAAAATAGAAAGAGATTAAAATATTCCCAGATAAACAAAAGCTGACGGAGTAGTTTGACACCACTAGACTGGTCCCACAATAGATTCTAAAGAGATTTCTTTAGGTTGAAAGGAAAGGATACTAGAAAATAGATTGAAGCCATATGAAGAAATAAAGATCTAGTGGTGATGGCTTTGGTTAATCTAATTGTCAGTACTATTGTATTTTTGGTTTGTAACCCCACTTTTCACTTCCTACAGAATGTATATTGCAAATGTGCAAAATATAGTGATAAATGAGAGATTTTGTAATCATAATGTATAAACATAAAATATGTGTCAACAACTACATACGTTGGGGGTAAGTAAGGGTATAGAAACATATTTTGTGATACCATTAAAGTTAAGTTGGTATATAACCAAAAAATTGTTATAGAATTAGGATATTCAATTTAAGCTTCATGGTAACTACAAAGGAAATATCAGACAATATGCAAGCTCACAGAAACTGAAATTAGAGTACAGGTTGTCAGGGGAAGGGGGCAAGCAGAATGGGAGTTAATGCAGTGTTTCTGTCTGAGGAGGGGGGTATTTTAGTAAGGGAAGGTGGTGAGGGCACCTCAGCATTGAGAACATAATTAATCCCACTGAATGGTGTGCTTTGGAGTGGTTGATATGGGAAAGTTTATGTTATATATGTGATCTCACAATTAGGAAAAAAAAAGCAACAAAATAAATTCATTACATGATACTGGCCAGGATCAAAAGGGAGGGGAAAAGTCTCAAAAAAGCTTTATTAGGACTTAAAAAAATTGGAATACAGCTTGTAATTGTACAGATTATATCAATGTTGGAAATATCAATGTTTCCTGAAATTGGTGACTGCACTTAAAGTGGTTGCATTAGTGAATATCCGTGTTCTTAGGAAATATACATGGCAGTATATATGACAGTATAAGTGTTCAAGGAGCATGATATACACAATCTATACTCAAGTTTTCAAAAAGTTGATTGATAGATAAGTAGACAAATAGACAGATGAACAGAAAGACAGATAAATAGATGGACAGATAGTTGGAATGATATCACCAGGGTGGTAAAATATTAAAATTGGTGGATCTGGGTATTTGGGAGGATAGGGGCTTTGAGGTTTCTATATGTGGGGTTTGTTTAGTTTCTCAGTTGCTAAAATAAATAAAATACAATGGGGTTGACTGAAGAACAAGAAGTTATTGGCTCATTGTTTCCAAGGCTGGAAAGCTTTCTTCTTCCTGGAATTGCTGTCCTCGGCTAGCCAGCAATTGTTAGGGTTCCTTTGGAGCTACATGGCAATGCCCATTGTGGCATCTTCTACTTACAGCTTTTAGCTGCTCGTCATGGCTTCTCTTTCTACGTCCAATTTCTTTTGTTAATGAGGACTTCAGGCATACTGGATTAGGAGCCAGACTCATACAGTTTGGGTACACCTTACATAAAAACATCTTCAAATGCCCTATTTTCAAATGGGTTCATGCCCACAGGACAAGGGATTAGGAAATGAACATGCCTTTTATATGGGACATGAATCAATATTCAGTAAGATTTATATTATTTTTATAACAGTCCTGTATTCTTGAAAGTATTTCAAAATTAAAAGTTTAAAAAAAGTGCAGTTTATTGTGTGTCAGTTATAACTTAACTGTTAATGTAACTGTTATCATTACATTTGTAATCAGTTAAGATATACTTTCCTCAAGGGCTTCTGGAGTTTTGAAATCATTTATTTTAGTTTTATTTTTTTCATGCTGCATTTTGCTTTATTTATTTATATGATTTTATTTTTCTTGTTACATGTTCAATTCATATATGTGTTCTTTTTATATAGCATAAATAAATGTTGACTTTCTATACTTCCATACAGATAAAAATGATAATTACCATGATTAAAGTTCCATTATCATTTAATTTGTATAAAATGGCATATTTGTCATAGAATAACTTCCAATATATATGTATTTAGGACTATTTCTGTATTTTTTCTATTATAATGATCAATTGTTTATCCTGTGTCACTATCATAGTATTTTGATAACCCTGTTTCACCATCATAGTATTTTCAGTAAAATAGATTCAAGGCAAATTTTAGGATTTCATAAGTTCTATCCCCCTTTATAATTTTACTTTCAAAAAAAGGATTTGGCCTTTAACTGTTATTCTTTTTGAAAATTTAAAAATCATTCCTTCAATATTTTAATTCCTTGGAATTCTGCTTAGTGTTACATTAATTACACTGTCAATGACTGCGGTATTCTGAGGCTTTGATGGACCAGACAAAAGGTCATGTCCTTAGAGCTAATCCATTCTTATTGTAGGTGGGACCTTCCCTTTGATTAGTTTATTTCAGGAGGGCATGTTCCAGGGTGAGTCTTTTTCTCCTTACAGGAGCTCTTTATAAGCAGGCTGAAGACAAAGGGAAAAAGCTGCAGAGACCCAGAAAAAAAAACACAGGCACAGACAGGGAGAACCACGAGAGCAAGGAGCTGAAATCAGTGGATTTTGAGAGAGAGGAAGCCAGAAGCTGAAGTAGGAAAACAGGGAAGAGAAGGGAGAGATCAGCAGATGCTTCCATGTGCCAGTCTTCGTAGAGAAAGCATCACCTGATGATGCCCTGATTTGGACAATTTCATGGCCTCAGGACTGTAAGCTTGCCACCTAATAAATCCCCATTTTAAAAGCCAACCCATTTCTGGTATATTGTATTTGGCAGCTTTTAACAAACTAAAACAAGGATCTAAACTATGTTTGATGATAAGTCTTCAATTCTGAAAACATTTCTTCTTAGAGTTTCATTTGATTCCTTTTAATAAGATCTTATTTATATTATATTAGTATTGTCTTTTTTGGGTGAGATTTAATATTTTATGAATCATTTACTCTTTTTTGACTAATTTAAAAAGATATTTTCAATATTGAACATATTATTGCTAAAATATAAATACATTTTCTTTATGGTATTATGTTTCATTTGTATATAAAGAATTTTTTTTTATTTTCTGTATTAGTAAGCCAAAAGGGTGCTAATGTGAAATACCAAAAATGGGTTGGTCTTTATAAAGGATATTTATTTGGGGTAGAAGTCCACAGATAAAAGGCCATAAAGCGTTAAGTTTCTTTTCTCACCACAGTCCATTGCCACTTGTTAGAGCAAGACAGCTGCTGGTGTTTACCAGGGTTCAGGCTTCTGGGGTTCCTCTCTTCCCGGGGCTGAGTTTCTCTCCAGGCTTAGCTCCTGTTTCTCTTCCCAGGGCTGAGTTTCTCTCCACGCATAGCTCCTGCTTCCTCCACAAGTTAAGCTGTAGACGATCAGGCGAATGGCTTGCTTCTCTTCTCCTGGGGCCTTATTTCCAACATCAAAACTGCTTCTCAAAAGACTTCTTCAACTCTGTTCTTGCATGCCTTTTATATTTGATTCCCCACCCACCAAGGGGTGGGGCTCAACACCCTACTGACGTGGCCCAGTTAATGCCCTAATCATAATTTAATCATGCCCAGATTAACAGATCAGGTTACAAGCATGTTCCAATTATATTTTTGGAATTCATATTTACATCAAACTGCCCAACTGTTACATTCCACCCTCTGAATTCCAAAAATACATTACAATATTCAAAAAACCTTAAATCAGTAACAATTCAAGTACAAAATCATATCATAGGCAGTTTAAAGAAATACATTTTGTCTTCAGGCAAAATCCCGTCTGCTATAGACCTCTGAAACATACAAAAACATTTAACAGCTTCCAATACACAAATGGGAAGACAAAGGTTAAACATTTTCATTATCATAAGAAGAAATTGGGATGTTAAACATGAGTCATCGATTCTCTACAATTCAGTAAACCTGCAGGGAATCCTCCATTTGATTTCAAAGTCTGAGAGTCATTCTTAAGATGATGGTTTCTTCTCCTTGGGGCCTCATGGCAACCCACCCCTTCCACAGGCTTGCCCAATGGCCATTTTCTTGGTTCCACCCTCATGAAGCATCTGGATGTCGACCAAGTTCCAGACCTCACCCTCCAAGAATGTTGGGGTGATTGCCACACCTTACCCGAACTTTCAGTTAAAGTCTTAGCCCCCCCTAGTACAGTGAGGTGAAGACAACATTCCCCCTAACCTTTGGCACATAGGTTCAACCCTCTCAGAACAATGGGCTGACCACCTGGCCATCTCTAATCCGTGGGGGACAGGTACAATCCTCTCAGACCTATGGGGTGTTGACCTTAACCACCCTAATCTTTGAGGAATGTGCTCCACCCTCTCTGCACCCTGGGATGGCAAAACTCTCCCAGAACATCGGGTGGGGACATCCACCCTCTTCAACTGCTGGGGAAAACTCACCCTCTCTGCATCATGGGGCATCAAATATTTCTCAGAACATCAGGTAGGAACATCCACCCTCTTCAACTGCAGGGGCAAATTCACCCTCTCTGTACACATGGGTGGGGCTCCTCTCTTGGACCAAGGAGATGTCTTAAATCCAGATCTCTGCTTCCACGGTTTTCTTCTTAAAGCTGATTCTCCTTCAATGTCTCCTTTCCATGTCCTCTTTTGTCCAAGCTGACAGTGGTTTTGTTCATAGAGCTCTCTCAAAAACTTTGTTGGTTTAGCATGGAGGAAACGGATCCAAGCCATCAGACAGTAAGTCTTTCCACAAGTCTTTCCTAGATAACTGCATCTTCAATTCTGAGTTACAAGTTCCAAGTTTAGTAGAGTCTTCAAATAGGGCATTTTCATCTGGGAATTTGATTTCCAGAAAATTGGAAGTTCCGGAATCAGTTTCTGTTTTCTTTGTGCCCGAAAGTTCAGTCCTTAGTGTATTTTGCTCATCTAGTATTTTGCTATAAGCTGCAAGGAGAAGCCAAGCCACATTTTCTGAGTTTACCTTGGAAAGTTCTTCAGCTAAATGCTCAGGTTTGCCATTTTCAAATTCTGTCTTCCATATAACACCAGGAGTTAATCTTGCTAAGTTCTCCGCAACTTTAAAACATGGATCGCCTTTCTTCCAGTGTCCAAGAAGAGCTTCATCATTTACTTTTAAGGCATCGTAGAAAGTCTCTTTAGCATCCATATTACTATCAACGGTCTCTTCAAAGTGATCTGGGCCTTTTCCATCAAGCATTTCACAATTCCTCCAAAAAATACCCCTTACCGATTTATAAAACCATTCCAACATTTTGGTAATTACAAAAGCACTACCCCACTCCTGGTACCAAATTCAGTATTAGTCCGACAAAGGGGGGGCTAATGTGAAATACCAAAAATGGGTTGGTCTTTATAAAGGGTATTTATTTTGGGTAGAAATCCACAGATACCAGGCCGTAAAGCATTATGTTTCTTCTCTCACCACAGTCCATTGAGACATGTTAGAGCAAGACAGCTGCTGGCGTTTGCCAGGGTTCAGGCTTCTGGGGTTCCTGTCTTCCCGGGGCTGTGTTTCTTTCCGGGCTTAGCTCCTGTTTCTTCCACAAGGTCAGCTGTAGATTATCAGGTGAACGGATTCCTTATCTTCTCCTGGGGCCTTCTTTCCAACATCAAAACTGCTTCTCAAAGACTGCTTCAACTCTGTTCTTGCCATGCCTTTTATATTTGATTCCCCACCTACCAAGAGGTGGGGCTCAATGTCCTACTGACGTGGCCCAGTCAACGCCCTATTCATAACTTAATCATGCCAGGTTAACACATCAGTTTACAAGCATGATCCAATTATATTTTTGGAATTCATAATTACTTCAAATGGCCCAGCTGTTACATTTTCTGATTATTTTTTATTTTCTTAATTTCTTAGTAAAGAACCTAAAATGTATTATTTTCTAATAATGTATGATGATGCTTATTGTAGGTATTTAATTTGAATGCATTTGCATATATAACTTTGACTAAGTATGCTATCATAAAATATTTAATATAATAAAGCTTATTTCATAGCAGGTTCTGAAAGAGACATAACCAGATGTCATTTATTAGGATCTATGATCTTTGCAAATTCATTTAATCTCCAAATTTCAAAGTTTTTATCTATCAAACAGCAATTATAATCATGTCTACTCCCTGATGAGACTTAAATGATGTGAGACTTACAGGAAGTAATGTGCTAAATGTATTTAATAATTTAATAATGAGTAAGCATGCAAGAATCA
>JAQZBX010021050.1:0-32578 GCA_029593785.1 Cabassous unicinctus
TGGTCAATGAAATAGCACAGCTGTTCGTTAAAATAATAGAGTTTTTTCTAAGGGTCTTTTTCTAATCAGTTATTTGTTTCAATAGTTATAAGGCAAAAATTATTTTGCTAGAATGTTCAGAGGCCAATTCTATTTCTTGCTGCTTATGATTAAGTTTTATCAGTAGCACTTGTAGCATCAGATAAAAGTTAAAAATTAGGACAATAGTTCCATGCAATCATCAGAAAATGAAAAATCAAAGCACGATGTGTCTATCTTAGAAAATGAAAGTACCACCTTCCTCAGTAATGTTTGGCTAGAGATTCATTAGCCTTAACATATATCTGATGATAGTGCTTCACCATCCAAATAGCTTTTCTTCTTTCTTCTTCATCTAATCTTTCTAATATCCTTGTGAGGTTGTCTGGTGTATGTAATTTTTTCCACTATGCAGATGAGAAAACGTGAGTCTCAGTGGAGTTAAAATACTTATAAGTATTTTATCTATACTCTATAGGTAAAATTGATGATGGAGCATGTCTATTAGTCTCTGGCTTTATTTACTCATTATGAAGAAGGGCTTTGTCATTAAATTCACTGCCATCCACACCTAGTTTCTTGTGTCCCTGGGTGAGTTCTCTGACCTGGTGGTCTTTTCCTAAGACTAAGGCAATAGACTAGTTGTAGATAGTGGAGAAAAATTTGTAAGCTGAAGAAAGATCTTAAGTTTAGTCTGACTCTGCTTCCAAGTATTTGCCATGAGACCTCCTCTAGAAACTGGGGTAATATGTCCACGGCTGGCTGAATCATGGCTTCCAAACATACCCAGATCCTAAGCCCTGGAACCTGTGAATGTTATCCTATACGGCAAAATGGCCTTTGCAGATAAGATTAAGTTAAGGATATTGAGATGGGGCAGTTATCTTGGATTATCCAGATAGGCCCTGAATTTGATCACAAGAATCCTTGTAAGAGAGAAACAGAGGAAGATTTTACTGCAAGTGAAGAAGGCAAGGTGATAACTAAAGTAAGATGCCACATGCTGGTAATAACTTTGAAGATAGTGGAAGGGGCCAGGAGCCAAGTGAATGCAGTTATCAAAACTGGGAATGGCAAGAAAATGATTCTCTGTCAATGCCTTAAGAAACAGCACAAAGTTTATAGGCCCAGTGAAAATGATTTTGGACTTCTGACCTCCAGAAATGTAAATAAATGCATGCTGTTTTAAGCCACCAAGCTTGTGGTATTTGTCATAGAAGCCATAGGAAACATTGACTCTGCAGGATTTTTTTTAAGATTAAATCATCTCTTGTAAGTGAAAACCAAGCAAAGGCTAGATACTAGCCATGTTAAACCAAAACTTCAAATTTAAATCTACCATTTCTCCCAAGAGATCTATAACATGAGAAACACTGCAAGTAAATAAGTAATTTGTATCCCTATCTTTTCCTCCTTCTAATTGTCTAATTTTTGTAAACAAACCTCAAGAGTTTCTTTTAGTCTTCCCTAGGACATCCTAAAAGAAAACCAAGTGCATGCTGCCCATTCCACGCTTCCTTTCCTTTGATCCTATACTGATCCTATTAAGTCTTCCAAAGATGAGGGTGTCTCCCAGGCCACACTGAACTGTTGCAGAAGTCTGAGTTAGAGAGGGAAAATCACAAAAAGACAGCAAAACTATGGGTCTCTCTTTTTCTCCCTCCCCTGACCAAGAGTGTTGTTTTGTTTCTGTGTCTTATTTCTATCCTTGATCTCTATTAGATCTGGCTTTCTCGAGAATGGAATAGGAGAATACAGGAATGAAGGAGATGGAGAGAAATCTTGCTGCAACCCAGGCAGGGGACAATACCCACCACAGTGCAAGTGCTACATAAATGGTAATATACATAACTCCCCTCTTTCATATCTGCCTCCTATCAAATGCTCTTTGAAAACCAGAGAAATATTGTGAAGCTCAAATAGCATGACGTGGGTGCTCTATCCTGACTATTGACTGAATATTGATCACCGTATGCTCCAAGGTGTTGTTTTTGTGATTGAATAAATTCCTTGCAATTCTCATGCTGATTCATGCAAGTCTTGGAACATAACTTGTCACCTACATGGTCCCTGATACTGGACTGATCCAGATAGCATGAACAATGTTGTTGCCAGCCTTTGCCAACCAAATTACTTGTGATCTTGACATGCTGTTTGTACACTGTGCATTATTAACTACGTTTCCCTGTTAGGATCAGCCTCACCAGTGGGACCAAGTTCCCTATCTCATTTCATTTTACCGCAGCTTCCTCTTCCTTCACTCTAACTGGCATCACTGAGGTTCCTCTCGTCTCCTAATGTCCCCTGTCTAATTGTACCAATTGAAGTTCAGACCTTCTGACTCAATTTGGAATTCAAAATTTGTTTATTAACAAGAAGGCCCTGGCATAGGATTTGGGAGAAACTGATTTTAATATCAGTCACTTTACCTTCTAGTTATGCAACGTTAAACATATCATCTAGCACCAGAGATTCAAAATGAACCCTTGTTATAATGTGAATAGTAGAGTAATTCTAATTTTTTTGGTGGATATTGCGTATGGGACAATATATATATATATATATATATATATACTGTGCTTTAAAAGCCTAAAAAAAATCTGTAATAATTAATAATCCTCTTTCTGCTCTACTATCAGAGAAATTTTTAAATGAAGCTGTGCCACCTGCTGGATATTTTTTAGAATAAAAGGATTGTAAGAGGTCATCTTCTCCTTTACCTCCTTAAATCACATACTTCTCATCATATTGCTCATCACTAAACCTTGAACTCTTTTTGGAATAAACTTCATTGAGGAAGACTCATCTTAGTGGTAGAGTTATAACTCTCATAGCTGCAAATATTAATTATGATGTGTTTGGCATCATGGTTTTAATAAATAGCCCCCAAATTCTTTGATATTCTTTCTAGAGTGGTGAATTCTATCCCCCCTTCCTCTTGAATCTGGGCTTTCTGACTACTTGATCAATATAATATAATGAACTGAGGCAGTGCCACATTCTAGGGCAAAGCCTTAAAAAATGGGCAGATTCCACATCCTGCCTTTTGGGAAACTCTCTCTTAGAATCCAGCTGCCATGCTGTGAGGAAGTGACTTGCACAGGTGTTCTGGTCAACTTCTCTGCCTTGACAGATGCACCAACTAACAGACATGTGAGTGAGTGAGTTGAGAGGGTTCCAGTGAATACACAATCATAGTTATTTTAAGCCACTAAGTTTGAAATTTTTCTTTACATGGCAATAGAAAATTGGAGCAAATGATTTTATGAAAAAAGACCAGTGTACTTGCCAACGCGCTTAGGAGAGAAAGGACTTTTCTGTTATAATAGTTGCCTCTGAAGTTCTAGGAGATGGTGTGTACACGGTTTAACAATTGTGTGCGATTGTGTGTGAAGAAGATGAATATAATCAAATCATGTTTTAAAAAATGATGTTGGGGTCACAGATGAGGAAGTATGTGTCAAAGCAGTGAGGGTCTAAAGAAAAATACAGAGTCAAGTTTCAGTGCCTATGGCTCAACAAGCCAAAGAAAACTAGAATACACAGAATAAGGTTAAAAGAAGGTTAAAGTTGGCATTTGTCCATGGTTCATCTTTTATGTGTTCATAAGGGTCTGTCATATTGGCCAAACAAAAAATATTAATAAAATAAACCTTACCATGATACCTTTAATGTGCAAGGTACATCCATCGTGTTGGGTCCAACTTTGTGACTTTGAGGGAAATGATTGTTCTTTACATTTCAACCTACATATTTCAATAACACAGCAGGGATCTTTACCTATAAAAGTATGCCCCAGAGGAAAAAAAAAAAGATTTACAGTTAAAGGACAAGATGTTGCACTCAGAAAAACAATAATTATAGTTCCCAGATTATGGGCTGGACTGAAGTGCAGGGCCAGTTAACTCGCCATGGTGATAAAAATGAATTTATCAGGAATATTCTTAAGTGGATGAAGTTTCCAGAGGCAGAGACAAAATAATAGTGATTAAAATAATCAAATATTTAGGAAAAAAACTTAATCTAGGACATAAAGGACCTATATTCAGAAAACTACAAAACATTGCTAAAAGAAACCAAAGAAGACTTAAATAAATGGAAGAACATTCCATGTTCATGGATTGGAAGACTAAATATCATTAAGATGTCAATTCTACCCAAACTAGTTTACAAATTTAATGCAATCCAAATAAAAATCCCAAGAGCCTATTTTGCAGAAATGGAAAAGTAAATAATCAAATTTATTTGGAGTGGTTAGGGGCTCCAAATAGCCAAATATGTTTTAAAAAATAAGAATGAAGTTGCAGGACTCTCACTTCCTGACTTTAAAACATATTACTTAGCTACAGTGGCAAAAACAGCATGGTACTGGCATAAAGACAGACAGATTGACCAAAGGAACTGAATCGAGAACTCAGAAATAGACCCTTACATCTACAGTCAAGTGATTTTTGATAAGCCTGTTAAACCCAACAGCTGGGTCAGAACAGTCTATTCAATAAATGGAGCTGGGAGAATGGGATAGCCATATCCAAAAGAAAGAAAGAGGACCTCTATCTCACCCTTATACAAAAATTAACTCAAGATAGAGCAAGGACCAAAATATAAAAGGAACAACCATAAAATTCCTTCAAGATTGTGGTAGACAGCAATTTCTTAAATCTTACACTCAAAACACAGCAACAAAATAAAAATAGATAAATGGGACTTCCTCAAAATTCAACACTTTTGCACCTCAAAGGACTTTATCAAAAGGGTGAAAAAGCAGCTGACTCAACAGGAGAAAATATTTGGCAATCTCATATATGATAAGGGTTTGATATCAATGATATATAAAGAGATCATACAACTCAATAATAAAAAGATAAACTACCCCATTAAAAAAATGGGCAAAAAACTTGAAAAGGCAGTTCCAAAGAAGAAACACAAATGGTGAAGAAACACATAAAAAAATATTCAACATCACTAACGATTATGGAAATGCAAATCAAAACTACAATGAGATATTTCACACCTATTAGACTGGCTGCTATTAAAAAGGTTGGAAAACTATAAATGCTGGAGAGGGCATGGAGAGATAGGAAGGCTTATTCACTATGGGTGGGAATGTAGAATGGTACAGCCACTGTGGTGGACTGTTCGGCAGTTCTAAGGAAGTTGAATATAGACTTGCCATATGACCCGACAATCCATTGCTAGGTATATACCCAGAAGAAGTGGGAGCAGTGACAGGAATAGGCATTTGCACACCAATGTTCATAGCAGCATTATTCATGATAGCCAAAAGTTGGAAACAATCCAGGGGCCCATCAACTGAAGAATGGATAAACAAATTGTGGTGTATACACAGGGTAGAATATTATGCAGTGGTGCAAAGAAATGGAGTCAAGAGGCATATGACAACATAGATGAACTTGGAGGACATTGAGTGAAACAGCCAGACACAAAAGGACAAATATTGTAAGAGTGTGTTATTATGAATTAAATATATTATGTAAACTCATATAATTAATAATTAGAATATAGGTCACCAGAAAATAGAATGAGGGTAGGGAATGGAAACCTGATGGTTAATCTGCACAGAACTGGTTAAATGGTTGTTTGTAAATCTTTGGAAAAGAATGGAAATGGTGAGAGCACATCATTATGTTTGTGTCATATGGGTATGACAGTGGTTGAAAAGGAAAGCCTAAAAAATATAACAAGGGACTGTACAAAATAGTGAAACCTCATGTGAAATACCAATATGGGTGATATTGCATATATGACTGCTTTTACAAATATAAATAAAAATAAACTAGAGAGAAGGAAGCAGAATAGCAGCTATGTATGGTAGGGGAAGCATAGAGAGATTAAAAAGTGAGAAATTTTGTTTGTTTGGTTGGTTGTGTTTTTGTTTTTTAGTATTATTATTATTACTACTGGAATAATAAAAATACTCTAAAACTGATTGAAGTGATGGATGCAAAACTATGGGATTATACTGAATATGACTGATTTTATACTTTGGATGGATTTATGCTTTATTAATATGTATTAATAAAATTTATTTGTTTAAAAAATGCAGTTTCCTGAGTCTTGTCCTTAAGGATTCCAATTTATGGTGTGAGGATTGGGATTTACATTTTCGAGAATCACCCAGGATGATTTTGACAATAATATTTGAGAACCACAACTCTAGATATTGAACTTTTGTTGGTCACAGGATTCAGTTATTTAGGATGTGTTTATGTTTTCTTAGCACATATAAAAAGTTAATAGACTTGACTTCTTTCTCCCTGCCCTTCCCATAACAGATGCAGAGACAGCTCTCTCAGAATCTCTTTCAAGTAAAACCTTTTGACCAGCTGCTAGGATTGTGCTTAGCAGAACTCTCCAGATATTAACTTCTTCAGTTATGCCTCACCTTTTAAGTTGAGGTCTCACTTTTCTTGGGGTGCCCCTAGCATTGACTGAGCAAGATTGTGATAAAGCTCTAGGGCCAACATAGGCCCACAAAGGGCAATTTTTGTTTCAGAGCCCCCATTGTTCAGACAGAGGTTTGATTTTTCTGCATCATGGTCTGCATCACTGAGCTCTCTCTGTCCAATGACTGTTTCTATTCTATTCCTTCCTCAGGTGTTACCCCCAAGAAATCATTTGCACTCCAAAGTCCATTTCAGCAACTGGTTCCCTGTGTACCCAATGACACACCTTGTCCTTCAACTTCCTGAATAAATTAGTCCTTTAGCCAGTAGATAAGACAGAGCAAAGTAATAATCCAACTGGAAAGATAGAATTGTTGAGATGTCTGAATCCGAAAAAGTGAGGAAGTTGTCTACATGGGATGGGCTCTCATGGGAAATTGGTTTAGGAGGGAATGCACACATGTGGGTGGCTTGGCATGGGGTTCCAAAGCCCAAACAGGGTGAGAAGAGGGCCTTGATGGGAGGCATTTGGTGTGGGGTGTCAGAACCTGAACAGAATAAGGGTGTAGGGGACCAGGCATCCTCACAATATGCAGACTAGTGGGTGAGGAAGATATCTGCAAGTTGTCCAGCACTGAGCAGAGTGGAAGAAGCCAAACACATTAAGTAAGGTGTCCATGAACACAAAGCAGTTGGGGTGATGATGAGAGAACAGCTGCCTAGAGGGAGATTGAACAAATAAGTAAACGTATTAAGAAAATAGGGAGTCAAGCTTTCCAGAGAAGGGAGTTACAAATACAGAAAGGAAGAAAGCTGGAGTAAACCCTGTGATGTCACATAGGAATCACTGAATTGGAAATATTGGTGTGAACACATGGATTTCACTAACAGATAATAGAAATCAATGCATTTGTCAATCTCTATCTACATTGCTATCTATGCCCCAAAATCTATATAGACTCTATCTATTTCTATAACTATATCTATACCTATATATACACATATATAGTTATAAAGATTCTATCTCTATCTACTTATGTATCTGAATAGAGAGATAGATATAGAGATAGAGATAATTATGGACATACATATTCCTTAGCTTTGTCATTTGAGGGAGCCACAGTGATACTTCTAGTCCTATATGCTCTTCTAGAATGATGCTACTCTCTCTCTTCAAAAGATAGAATCTATTCCACTTCTCTGTGTAATTGTGTAGGCCTTTTTGGCTGTCTCAACAAATAGAATTTGGTAGAAGTGACAAAGTCTAACTTTGAGGGCGAGGACGTAAGTGGAGATACAGCTTACACTTGGCTTTCTCTATTTTTGGAACACTTACTCTTTGAACCCAGCAACCAAGCTGTGAAGATACCAAGGCATATGGAGATGCCATTTGTAGATATGACCCCCAGCTTATATCTCAGCCCATCAACCACTCCACATGGGAGTGAGCAAAATTTCAGATGACTCTAGTTCCCAGTACACCTCCCAGCTGATACCTAGTGGAGCAGAGACAAAGTACCCCTCTAAGCCTTGCCAACATTGAAAATTGTTGAGTAAAATAAATGTAGTGCTTGTTTTAAGTTACTACTATATTTTGGATAGTTTACTACTCAGCACTAAATACCTGGTACAGTTGTCAAGATTTCTGTTTTGAACATGCTTTCATTGAGATATTTATTTGATAGCCAACAAGTACAGAGGAGAATAACTTCAGATGAAGTTAGAGAGTTAAGTAAAGATTTGGAGGACATATTGAATATTTTCTGATTCATTTTAAGGGCAATGAAATCACTAGATTAGCATTTTCAGAAAGTTATCCCTTACTGCAGTAAAGATAATGAATGGGAATGGACATAAAAAGAGAAATAGGGGCATGGTTAAAATGCTAGTAAAGTAGTACATGTTAGGTGGCTCTAATTTTAGATGCTCTGAGCACTTCAGAAGATGTGATTGGAAAGTACTACCTTGGCTTCATCTTTTTATCTGATATTATTGCCACTCCTGCCCTGCTAACCGTTCAATCAATAGGCCATTAGGATCTCAGTAGAACTGAAGCTGTTTTGATTGACCAGATGTCCCTGGGTAGGTTGAAGCCATCAAGGGATGATGATGGAGCTAGAGCTTATGTTAACCAGGGAGAGACAGACTCTGCTTTATTAATCCTTTCATCAGACACAAAATGATTTTATTTCAAGACTGAGACTTGGTCTGCTAACTTAGTGTGTCCTTCACATATAGACTGGCACATCAGAAAATCAATGAAAATCTAGTCAATCACCTTATCAGCTACCTCAGGCCAAGACCGCCTAAAAATCTGTGGTCACTTTGTAGATATGAGGACATCTCTGATAAGCTGGGGTAGCTCCAAGAAAAATGAAAAAATATATAAACCTGCTCGGTAGAGGGCATGCAAGACTATATGCTATCTAACCATCCTTTTCAACCTTACAAACAATCTATTTTGAAAATTTGAGAATGAGATAGCTCTTTCTTCCCCTTATTATGCTGAAAACTTTACCATAAATCACAACACCTGAGATATACTTCTGAACTTTCCTGGAAGATGAATGATGCTAACTTCACCTTTTCCTCTAAGGCAAGTGAAATGTTGAACAATTTTATCTCAAGGAAATGAAAAAAAGTGTCCAAGCCATAATTCTAATGTGAAGGTCAGCAAAAGCTTCCAAAGTATCATTTGCCAGATTATACTGGGTTATTCATTTACTTAATCATTTATTCATTTTCTATTTTTCAGGCTCTTTTCTAGAGACGAAGGATAAAAAACTGACATTGCAGCAATCCTTGAGGTGGTACTCTAGTTCGGCGGGGGGGCTCTGCTAAGTAAAGTGCTTTGCTGATGCTTTGCTGATGCTTTGCTGCATACATACAGACAGATTGATACGATGACTTAACTCAAGCATGAGAAAGCAACACACAGACATGTATTTATTAATTTTATTAAACTTCTGTTAATAATTGAGAGAATATGAAATAAGCAAAGGATTGTCTATAAACAGGGGTTCAACTGCTGTGTCACAATCCTTCATGATATACATACTTATAGATATAAGCTCACCGAACCGGGGGACAAACCAATTTCCAGGCCCACGTCCGGCCATAGTCCCGATTGGATGCCATATAAATACATATATGTATATCTAGTTAGTTTAATAAGTTTATACTGACAGAGTGAGAAATAAGAATAACAAGTCAAAAAATTTAATCAATATTGAACAGAGTCACAAAATGACAGAAAAATAGAACAGTCTTGCATGCAAACTCACCATCATCTAGCTCATGGCTGGGAAGTCCCGAATCAGCAGCCGATACTAGAATCTGATTGGAAACACTTGGGCAGAGCATCCCCTCCCAGGGTGAGGCTTCAACTGACCTGACCAGGGACTGTCCCTTTTATTGAGCTCATAATCAATGAACTCAATACTATAAATGCCAACATGCAAGCACTGCATCAATTCCCGAGGAAGCGGCCAGCCTCCTCAGGAAGGGACACAACACTCCCTGGGCAGTACATTCCAAGGCCTATGTGTCAGTCCCCAAGAAAGCAGCCAGCCTTTCCAGAGAGGAACACAGTACTCCCTGGAATGCACCCTGTCTGTTCATATTTGTTACAAAACATCCCCAATGTGCCCTCTGTTCCAGTTCTCATCATTCTTCCTGAAATATGAAAATATAGCAAAGTTTTCTGCAGGACGTTTCACTTTTAGGTTTGAACAATACTCACTAAATTTTTTTCCCAATACAGAGTGGGATATGGAAATAAAATGCATATACTAATAATTTTCATACAATGTTAAAATAAAGGAATACAAAGCACAAAGAGTAAAGAACAGTTAAAGAAAGGAGGGGGAAGTTAGCAATTATGCCTATAGGTTTCATTGTATGTTACAGTCAACCTGGGCAGCTAGATGCCTAGGATAATATTTTCCCCAGAAATAGATGTATGTGGTATCTTCCTTAGGTGGAAATTGTTTCTGAATGTTCCGGAGGCAAGCTACCTAGACTGCAATCCTGCTTCAGCTGCTAGCTAGCTATGATGCCTTGGGCAAGCTCTCTGCAATTCAGTCTCTATTTCCCCATGTAATTAACAGGGCCCAAATTCTATAAGAGGACAGAGATAATAAGAATTGTGTTAGTTCTCACTCTTTCGCTATTTCTCTCAGATGTGTTTCTGAGGATGTGCTTCTGTGAAAGGGCAAAATCTTCTTTCCAAGCAGTACCGTGGCCTTTCCACTACCACTCTGACCTATATTTGAACCTCTTAAAAAAGAACAACAAAAAGGAATTATTTGGCTTTCTTTAAATCCTCCCAGGGGACAGAACATAAGAAACATTTTACTTGTCAATACTGTTTACTGCTTGGTGGAGTAAATGTAAATCCGATGTTTTCCCAGGCAGTTGCTGATGGCTTTCCATGGACAATGACACATCCCTGGACACACTGACATTTCATTTCTTGCTCCTGGGTCTTTCAGCTCTTTTCTGTAATGGCATGTCAAAGTATCCAGATCTCGCCTGCTTATTTAGAGCAACCTACTTAATAACCAGCAGTCTATAAAGCCACAACGTTCGCATAAGAGATGGCTTTTGCAAATAGATTGGGATATTTTATCCTTAAAACATAAGGTGCCCACTTAAAATATCATCAAGGGTGCCGGCCCAGAATGACAACTCCAGGAGTGGGAGTTCTTGTGGAATCACAATGCTGGTATTCTTCCAGTCCCACAGACATAATTAATGGTAAGCTTGAGGCACCCGCATGTCTCTGAGGCTCTGTTCATTTTTTTTTTCTTTTTTTTTTCTTTCTGTTCCCCGACTGGGTAATTTCAATTGACCTTTCTTTGAGTATGCTGATTCTTTCTTCTGCTTGTTCAAATCTGATGCTGAAAACTCTGTTTGCCAGGGCTACTATAACAAATATCATAGACTGCTTGGTTTCAACAGTAGGAATTGATTGTCTCACAGTTTTAGAGGCTAGGAGTTCAAAGTAAATGTGTCGGCAGGCCATGCTTTCTCCAGAGGGGAGCATTCTGGCGGTGGCATGCCTGCAGTCCGTAATTCAGTCTCTGCCTCTCCTAAATGGAGATGTGTCTCCTTTCATCTCCTCCTACCTCCTGCTGCTTATAAGAATGCCAGCCATATTGGACTAAACTGGCCCTGATTCAGTTTGGCCTCTCTTAGTAGAATCTATGAATATCTGATTTACAAATGAGTTTACATCCGCAGGACTGGTGGTTTAAAACATGAACATATTCAAACCACAACAAGCCCATCCTGTGAACTTTTCTTTCTCAGTTAATATCCCATTCAACTTCAAAGTTTCCATTTGGTTCATTTTTTATAATTTTGATCTCTTTAGTGATGTTCTGAATTTGGTAAGAGATTGCTCTCATACATTCTTTCAGCTCTGTAGACATGGTTTCCTTTAGTTTTTTGATGATATTTTAAATATCTGATTAAACATCTTTTTTTCTAGTAAGTCCAACATTGAGGCTTACTCAGGTATAGTTTCTATTGATTGTTTTTGTTTTTGTTTTGTTTTTGCCTGTGTGTGAGACATAGTCTCTTGTCCCTTTACATTTATCATAATTTTTGTTAAAACTGTACATTTTATATAACATAATGTGACAATTCTAGAAAATGTATTCTCCCCATCCCTGGAATTTATTGATGTTGCCATTTGTTTCTTTTTTGTTTAGTACTTTCCTTAACTGTTTCTGTAAAGTCATTAATTTTTATTGTTTATGGCCACTGAAGTCTCTCTTCAGTTAGCTCAGTGGTCAGAAAATGATTAAACAGAGATTTCCTTAAATGCCTGGAACGAATAAGTTTCCCATTCTTTCACAATGGCTACGTGTGTGTGTGTGTGTGTGTGTGTGTGTGTGTGTGTTGGGGTATGCCTTTAACATTCTACTATGCAATTTTCAATTCTTCCTTAGTCTTAACTTCCTGCTTTCAAAGACTCAAGACCTTCTCAGGTCTTTGCTGAGCAGGCACACAGCTTGGTTGTGAGCACACTCCTACACATACAAGTGACCCGTTAGATTCCCAGGAAAATGTTGGAGCTCTTCAAAACCCCTGTGCACATCTCCTTCTCCAGTTTTTCCTCCTAAGCTTTTTCAGTTAGCCTATTGTGTGTTCCAATTATTATCCCCTACCTCAGACAGCCATGATGTTCAACAGTTGCCTCTGATTGCTTTCAATAAATACCCTAGTGGAAAAGGCTGTTCTCACTGGTTTAGCTCTCAGTCAGACAAGTAAAGAAAGCCTGGCAAATGGTGTCTCCTAAGGAACCACAAGATCAGTCTAACAATACAATTCTCTCGGAACGGAGCTTTAAAGGAGCTCCAACTCAATTTTTTCCCCCTCCAGTGGCTGTCAGATTTTCACTGTGATTGTGGGCTCTTGTCTTTAATGGCTACCCCAGAGCTGGTGAGAGGGGAATGAGATATGGAAAATTAAAATGCCACAAAGCTCACTGTTCTTATTGAGAAACAATTTTTTTTCTTGAATACATGCTTTCTATATTTCTGCAAACATTTGCTTAATTTCCAGAGTTTATGAAAAGTTTATTCTGACAACTTTTTGCCTATGTTATCATTCTTTTCATGGAGGAGAAAATTTTGGATGTCCTTACACCACTATTTTTACTGAAGCCTAGTTCCATGTAATTTTACAGAGTACATTTGTATACTCTAAATCCATTATGACCATCTGTAGCAGTTTGGTATTATTTATGATTTCCAAAAATAGATACTGATTATGTTTGTACACTGGTCTGCTCCTCAAGCCAAGTGATAACCTTAGATTGTATTGAATTCATAGGTTTCACTTTTATTTGATTAAATTATGATTGGAGCTTTGATTGGACCATGTTAGTAGGATGTTGAGTCCCCACCCCCTTGGTGGGTGGGGATTCACAGAAAAAATAACAAGGCACAGGAATTAGTGCAGTTTTGAGCTGGAGCCCAGGAAGTAAAGACATGAGACAGAGCAGAGCAGCTGAGCCTGGAGAGAATTGAGCCCCAGGGAGAAAGAAAAAGCCCAGAAAGCCTGATTGTCTACAGCTGACCTTGTGGAGAGAACAGAGCAGCTGAGCCCAGAAAGAAATGAGCTCTGGAAACAGAGGAACCCAGGAAGCCTGAACCCTTGCAGAACCTCAGCAGCCATCTTGCTCCAACATGTAACAACAGACTTTGATGAAGAAAGTAACTTACCTTTTATGCCTGGTAATTTTAAGCATCTATCCCAAATAAATACCCTTTATAAAAGCCAACAGATTTCTGGTATTTTGCATCAGCACCCCTTTGGCTGACTAATACACCATCTTTAATAGAATCAAAAATAAATTAAACACACATTACTTGTTTAACATAAAAATATAATAATTTCCATAATTTATTAGTCTTCTGCATCTAATGGCATAGACAAATGTCATGCAGAGGTAAAAATATCTTTGACAGGCACTTTCTTTTAAAAACACCTCACCAATAGATCATCAGCTAATTTATGTCATCAGAAATGAAGATAAAATAATAGATATGTAAATAGATAAATAGATAAATAGATATATATAGATATGGTTAAATATAACTAGAGAACCATCCCATTTCTCAACTCAGTTGTTTTTGCCAATTTATTTTTTCATTCTTTCATCCCACAAGCGTTAACCATACTAGATATTGGGGAGAATATTTCTAATGAGACATTGACCCACACAAATGTCATTCTGTTGAAGAAGACATTAAGACTTCAACATGAAGATATACATGTAGTATTTTATAGACATATATATAAATAGCTGTGAGAATGAAAATGATAGCATAATTAGTCCATCTAGGTTGAAAGAGATGTTCTCAAGATAATAATGACATTTAAGGTGAAAATGTAAAGGTAAATAGGACTTTACCAAATGAAGCAAGAAGCTTAGGGGTGGACAATACTTTACATTTCTTTATTGAGTTAAAAAGAGTAATTCAAACTACATTTTTGGCAAATGTCTTTTAAAAATGCCAAATCAAAGCTCTGGCTTCTACATAAAGAAAGGTAGAGAAATAGAGAGCTGTATGTGTTACTGATTTTACTTTTACTTTTTAGACTGTATGTGTTATTGATTTTACTTTGTACCTCCTGTCTGCTGTTTAAATGGTAATCTTCCTACCAGTCATGATCAACATCTCAAATACATTGTAAGACTAACATCTTGCTTTATCCACTATTATTATGTGTGCAACTCTGTACCCTACTAGATTGTAACCCTGATCTCTCTATTCCAAAGGGCTGAGCACAGTGCCATACATGTAGTTGGTGCACAAAAAATGTTTGATGAGAGAAAAGAAAATCATGGGATTAATCCATAAAGTACCACAACAAATTCTGAAGTACAACAAAATTATTGTTTGTAATGGATTTCATCACCATACTTATGCAACACTCACAGCAATCTCAAGTCCAATCATATTCAAGAAGATTGTTATGGAAATGATGACGAGTAACATCATCTTCAAGGGCAAAGGCCAATAGAAGTGGCCCTGAAACAATCCATTTAGACAATTTTTTCAACATTTCTTCTTCTTGTTTTTTTTTTTTTTTCTGTCCTCAAACAATCGTTTTATTATTCTTGCAGGTTCTCAGGCAGAGCAATAGTGGGGATGGTCTGTCTCCTCAACATTTCTTTTTAACTGAAATTTTGTTAGTCTAAACTTCTTAAATTGAAATTTTAAGTAAAAAAAAATAGTTGAAACTGAAAATATCATCATTGCTTTCATCCAAAAGTTCCAGAAATTCTGCAGAAAGCACTGTCCCATTCAATAAGTGCCATTGGTCAATTGTATTCAACACCAAAATGTGAGAGAAAAGTAGAATGAAAAATTTGATGTGTCCCATAATTATTCTTAAGAGAATTAACAACCTATTTACCACAGAAGTCTTTTCTATCATCAGCACAAAGTTAATATAATTCATTATTAACATTTAAAAGCTGTGATATTATATATACATTTCTGGATATTGATATATTACTCTCCTCACAAAATCAAGATATCTGATAAGTGGTAGCAATCTGCTGGAACCAAGGAGCATTTGTCTTTTTCAAACCACAGTTCTTACTTTTCCTTTTTTTATTTTTTATTCTGACACTGAGAGTTGTGTCAGTTGCAATTCATCACCATGTTATATTTATTTTCATAGAAGATTCAAGAGGAAATTGTAAAAAATTTTTTACCTCTATCCTTATCTAAAGAGGGAAAATTAAGGATAGATGATGAATGCCTTGTGTTTCAAGAAAAATGTGAGAAAATATATTTTTATTTTGGAAATGAAAAGTATTTTTATGTGTTTAATATGCAGACAAAGTGTGTCTATGCAAAGTATACAAATTAAGAAATAACACATATTAAGTACTGTGACAGGTACATATAGTAGTTGCAACAAAAACAACTTAATAACTTAAACAAACAAACAAAAAAACCTGAAGTTTTAGTTGGGTTTGATTTTCAATGAAAATAAATTAAGCAATGCTGCCATAAAACATTTCAACTGAAAAATGTCCTGGCTATCAAAAACATTTACCAAAGATGGGTTTATAAAAATCTTTTGAGTATAGCAAAAAATATGTGTCCTAAACTGAAAGGAACATTCATAAATTTAAATTCATCCAGAATTCAGTTGTTCACCATGTTGAAGAAACAGTGTAGAGCCCACAGAACATAGTACATGAAAAATGACATTATTTGTGGCTCTGTCCATGGCAGGTGATGAAGCAGAGATATAAATAATACCTTCTCTTAGCTATATTTTAAGGTAATTTATATGATCAAAGAACTTTTATATATGGTGCCCACAAAAGCACAATATCCTAAAATGGTTTCTGCTTGGCTATTGTAAATTTGAAGGTAAGCAGGTCCAAATTTGTTTGGAAACTGTTAGTTGATACTATTTTTTTACTAAAGAAATAAACTAAATTTGGGAATTTGCAAAGACTCCATATTTAAACCCACTCATTGCATCATTTATCAACAATCACCTGTGACAAAAAAGTTACATTATGTATCTTGTCTGGCATACAGCAATGAGCAATGTGAACCTGAAATTCTCCCATGGTTTTAACCACAGATAGCTAACACATTGCTTGATGAATTAGTTGCATAGTTCATCTGTTGTACACCTTATAGCTGTGTGAAAAGTAATAGAAGGTGCTGGGGCAATTTTCTGATATGTTGAAAGGAATTTACTTGCTTATGTCAAACAAGGAAAACCCCCACCCCTACCTGAACAAAGAAAATCAAATCAGCAATTTGGTGTTTTTGTGTGTGTTTTTTTTTGACATTACAATCATATAGTCTCTTTGAATAATTATATCACAGGGAATTCATAAGTAATTACACGAATGTATTTTTCATTATTTTTTAGTAAAATTGAACTATTTACAAATTCACTGGACAAAGAATAATCTGGTTCACTTTTTTACACTTAAGGCATTCCCAAAATTAATGGCCTGAACTATATACCCCAAATTCTGGAGTTGAAAATTGATTTTCATAAATGTTCTTTATTTTCAATATTATAAAAATGAACTAACATTATAATTATAATTTGCCTTTGAATGTTAATTATGGTCAACAAATGAGGAATTACTTACAAAAGTAATTACAAGAACTGCAGGGTAATTTGGTACAAAAACAACAAATATGACCACTTGGGATACCAGAAACCTATAATATATCTGGAATCATTGATCAAATATTACTTCATAGAGTCCCTCTGTATTAAAAAATACCTATATTATATATGAACAGCTTTTTTTCCATTATACAAATAAATAGACATATGTCATGTCCAGAAAAATAATTTAAGGTGTTCACTTTGGCAGCACATATACTAAAGTTGGAATGATGCAAAGATTAGCATGGCCCCTGCACAAGGATGACATGCAAATTCGTGAAGTATTTCATGTTTTAAAAAAAAAATTTTAAGTGTTCCATATTTCTACTGACACCATAGAAATAAAAAAGATCATAAGAGGATACTATGAACAACTTTACACCAACAAACTAGACAATGTAGAAGAAATGGAGAAATTCCTAGGAATGTGTGAATAACTTACACTGACCCTCCACAAACCAATCACAATTAAAGAGATCTAAACAGTCATCAAACAACACCCCAAAATGAAAACCCCAGGAACAAATGGTTTCACAGGTGAGTTCTACCAAGCATTCAAAGAAGATTTAATACCAGTCTTACTCAAGCTCTTCAAAAAAATTGAACAAGAAGGACCACTACCAAACTCATTCTATGAAGCCAGTATGACCCTAGTACCAAAGCCAGGAAAAATATTACAAAAAAAAAAGAAAGCTACAGATCCATTTCCCTAATGAATACGGATACAAAGAGCCTCAAAAAATACTTGCTAATCAATCCAAAAACATATTAAAAGAATTATTCATTATGATCAAGTGGTTTTTATACCGGGCATGCCAGGGTGGTTCAACACAAGAAAATCAATCAGCATAATACACCTCATTAATAAATCAAAGAAGAAAAATCACATGATCCTAGTGATTGATGCAGAAAAGACATTTGACAAAATACAGCATCCTTTCTTGAAAAAAATACTACAAAAGATTGGAATTAAAGGTAACTTTCTCAATGTAATAGAGGCTCTATTGGAAAAACCCACAGCTAAGATTGTACTCAGCAGTGGAAGCCTGAAAGCTTTCCGTGTGAGATCAGGGACAAGACAAGGAGCTCGCTCTCACCACTGTTGTTCAATGTAGTGCTAGAGGTTCTAACTAGAGCAATCAAGCAGAAAAAGAAATAAAAGTCATCCAAATCAGAAAGAAAAAAGTTAAACTTTGGCTGTTCACAGGTGGTATGTCCTATACCAAGAAAGTCCTGAAAAATCTACAACAAAGCTGCTAGAGCTAATGAACGATTTCAGTAGAGGGTCAGGATACAAGATCAATACAAAAAAATCACGGAGTTTCTATATACTAGTAATGTGCAATCTGAAGAGAAAGTCAGGGAAAAAAATTCCATTTACAATAGCGTCTAAAAGAATCAAATATTTGGGGATAAACTTAACCAAGGATGTAATGCACTTGTATTCAGAAAACTACAATGCATTGCTAAAAGAAATTTTTTTAAAAAGACCTAAATAATTGGAAGAACATTCCATGCTCATGGATTGGAAGGCTAAATATCATTAAGATGTTAATTCTGTTCAAATTGATATACAGATTCAATGCAATCCCAATAAAAATTTTTAAACAAATGGAAAATACAATTATCACATTTATTTGGAAGGGAAAGAGGCCCCAAATGGCAAGAAACACCTTTGAAAACAGGCAAAGTTGGAGGACTTTCACTTCTGGACTTTGAATCATACTACCTAGCTACAGTGGTGAAAACAGCATGGTACTGGCATAAAGATAGACACATGGACCAATGGAACCAAATTGATGGTTCAGAAACAGACCCTCACAGCTATAGTCAAGTGATTTTTGAAAAGCCTGTCAAACCCAGCCAGCTGGGCAAGAACAAACTAGTCAACAAATGATGCTGGGAGAACTGGATATCTATAGCCAAAAGAAAGAAAGAGGACTTCTCTCTCACACTTTATACAAAAATTAACTCAAAATGGATCAAAGACCTAAATATAAAAGCAAGAATCATAAAGCTCCTAGAAGAAAATGTAGGAAAACATCTTCAAGACCTGATGGTACGTGGTGCGTTCTTAAGCCTTGCACTAGGAGGACGAGCAATGAAAGAAAACATGGATAAATGGGACCTCCTCAAACTTAAACACTTTGTGATTCAAAGGACTTCATCAAGAAGGTGTAAACACAGTCCACTCAATGGGAGAAAATATTTGGAAACCACATATCCAATAAGGGTTTGATTTCCATTCTATATAAAAAATCATTCACTCAACAATAAAAGAGCAAGCAATCTAATTTAAAAAATGGGCAAAAAAACTTAGATATTTCTCCAAAGAAGAAATACAAATAGCCAAAAAGCACATGAAAATTGTTCAAATGACAATGAAATATCATCTCATTGAATGGCCATTTTTAAAGAAACAGAAAAAATAAGTGCTGGAAAGGATGTAGAGAAATACAAACACTCCTTCACTGTTGGTGGGATTGTAAAATGGTGCAGCCTCTGTGGAAGACAGTTTGGTGGTTCCTCAGGAAGCTAAATAAAATTGCCATATAATCCAGCAATTTCTCCACAAGGAACTTACCCAGAAGAACTGAAAACTGACACAAGCATCTGCACATCAATGTTCATAGCGGCATTATTCACAATTGCCAAAAGATGGAAACTCAAGTGTCCATTAACCAAAGAATAGATAAACAAAATGTGGTTTTTACATATGATGGAATACTATGCTGCAGTAAAAAGAAATGAAATTGGAACACATATGATAATATGGATGAATCTTGAAGACATTATTCCAAGTGAAAAAAGCCAGACACAAAAGGACAAATATTGGATGGTCTCACTAAAATGAACTAAATACAAAGTATACACACATGGAGTGAAAACATTAAGTATAGGTTATTAGGAGATAAGAGGAGGGCTGTGAAGGAGTACTGATGCTTAATGTATGTAGAAGTTCAAATTAAGTTGACTGTAAATGTGTGAAAATGAATAGAGTTGATGGTAACACATTATGGTGAGTAGCAGCTGGTTTATAAATGGGATTGAGCCTGAAAAGGGTAGTCTAGGAATGTAAATGTCAATTGAAAGAAAGCTAGAGAATAATCTAGGGACTCAAAAATACAATGAACCTAGAGTGGATGATAATTGTGGTTAATAATACAAATGCAAGAATGTACTTTTATGAACTAGAACAGATTACGTCTCTATTACAGGGTGGCTGGAATGTGGAGTAGCATGGAAAAAATACAATTAATGTAATCTATGGACTAAAGTTAACAGCAACACTGTAATATTATTGCATCAATGCCAAAGACGTACTGAGTTCATATTAGGGGGATATGGAAAAAATATGCCAAATGTACACTATGTACCATAGTTAGTAGTAATAGTCTGATGACATTATCTCATAATCTGTAACAAATGTTCCACAATGGTGTGGATGTTAGTGAAGGGTTGTTGCATGGGAATTTTACACATGTGCATGATTGTTTTGTAAGCTCACAACATTTGTAATAAAAATATATTAAAAATAATTTAACACTAAATTCTGTACTGGACATCCCCAACATAAAATACAAAAACTGACATTGACATATTGATGCAAAAGAAAATATGTTAGTTGTCTAGTTCCAAATCAAAGGAGGAATAAACCATGGGGGGAAAACTACCAAATAAATAGTTTTACTTTTCATGTTGTATATTATCAATGTTGACTTTTAAAAATAATCTATAATAGCATGCTATATGTATGTTTTATACATGATTGGTAAATTAAGGAAAGTTTGATTATGTTTTGGGCACTTAATTTTACAGACCCTGACCAACTTTACTCATTTCTGTTATATGTACAACTTTTTTGGCACTAAATTTAATAACATGATTTTTACATGTGATTATATCTTTCAAACTATTGCTCAAATAGTATACTAGAATGAAGACCTCTTAAAGAAGTTTATTTAAAAAATGTCAAGGAGATTTTTAAGGTATTTAATGGAAGAACCAAGGGAAAGATTGGGCTATCATAAGAAAATGCTGAGTGGCAGAAGTCCTAATAAGGTGTATGTTTAAATGGCTTACATACTAAATTTAAAAAATCAGCCCTTATTTTTATATTTTAAGTTATCTATTGAAAGGGCATTGATAAGAGCCCTAATTCTTTGGGACATAGTCACATAATCAAACTCCCAAAATACCAGTGTAGAAAAATCTGAAATGACTAATATATCAATAATGGATATTGAGGAAGAAGTGTGAGTCATAGAGTAGAATGGAGATAATAGGAGAACCACAGTCTTCCAGAAAGAACAGAGCATCCACAGAGCCACCTCATGACTGAGAAATGATTCATAGACAAAGGAAAGTAGGTTGAAGACATCAACTTGCATGTCACCTGTTACGTGGAGGGAACAAATTGCTCTCACCCATGTGCAACCTACTGAAATAGTTCAGTTGCAAACAACAAGCACTTTAGAAGATATTGTTGAAGATAAGTGAGGCGGGCATATTCTGACAAGTGATAGAGACCAGGGACAAATCCCCATATTCTGATAATCTTCCTGTGCCTAATATTGGTGTTATTTTTGTCTTCAACTAAAATGAAAACTCCTAAGCTGTTATAAAACAGATGCATTAACATTAAGTATATCTCAGTAATAGAGTAATGTTCAATATTAAATTACACTATTGACTTCTATCCTCTAATGATAATAAAATGGCTTGGAATAATTACATGGGCAATTATCTGTTAACATTTCAATTATAGCATTATGAGGTTTGTGTAATTGTCTTCATTGGGGGGTGCTTAAATTCAACTTGCAAGTGATAGTCCACCACATTAAAAATGAATCTGCTATTGGTAATTTCTTCTCAGATCAGTGGCTACAAACAAGGAGACTAAACTGTGGTCCTTTCAGATGACTTTGAAGTTCTAAGGCCACCCAAAATTTTTGGAGGCCAAAAGTATGTATGCTATTCACTCTGACTAGACATGCCAGATAAAAAACAGGATACCCAGTAAAATTTGAATTTCAGATTGACAATGGATAAATTTATTTGTCATTTATTTATTGGAAAAATATTCATTGTTTAACTGAAATTTAAATTTACATCCCTCTTACCTGTGGTGCTGCCAACAATACTGTTGGCAGAGTTCTAAGTAACCCATAACCTTCATTAATTATTGCTTAACTGGTTGATTGTAAACAACTTTTCTGCTGTGCTCTCATTGCCCATCCCAAAAGAAAAAAAGATACACAGAGCACAGTGTCCAGCCTTTAGAATTATCTTTATTATACACCTTAGAAAAGGGACAAGAAGGGGAAGAGGGGACAGTGGGAAACTCATTCTTTTGAGCATCCTCAGTGGAAAACCTCAAAGCTCCTGGCCCTGGATTGCTGAGAAAAAAAGGGCCACATGGGCGTTTGAGGTTTTTCTTTTTTTGTTGATTTTATTGTCTTGACTTTTACAGTAAAATTTTAGTAAACAGAATGGAAACTGTCTTTCTGAAATTCACCCATTTTTTCCTTAATCCAGTAGTTTAAGCTATCTTTCCACAAATTCACACCATATGTATCTTAGTTTTTCTCCATATGCATCTTAGTTTGTCAGGGCTATGCCAAATACCCCACAATGAACCCATTGTGCCTTATAAAACAATTTATTGTCTCACAGTTTTGCAGGCTAGAAGTCTAAAATCTATGTTTCGACAGGCCATGCTCTATGGCATTCTGGTGCTGGCTATGCTGCAACATTGGGGCTCCTTGGCTTGAATCTCTGTCTCTACCACATGGCCATCTCTCTCTCTCCCCTTGTGTCTGTTCCTCTCATTCCCACTGATTTCTGGCTCCTATTCATAAGGCCTCCAGTAACACATATTAAGACCCACCCTGTTTCAATTTGGACACATCTTAACTAAGAACATTTTCAAAAGGTCCTACTTGCAAATGGTCACGCCCACACGAACACAGGTTAAGTTTTGAACACGTCTTTTTGTCTTTTGTGGAGTAAGTGGTTCAATTCCCAACAATGTGGAAGGATGTGAAGCTACAGGTTATCCCCCAAACACTGCTAGAATTAGAAGGTCACCATCACATACAGAGTTGAGCATATGGTGCACAAATTATGATTATTCAGAGATCCTCTTGGATTTGTCTCTCTCTTGTCTCTTTTGCTATTCTTCTTCCTTAACGCTCTTCATTTACTCTTTCTGCTCCAGCATGGTGTATGTTTTCAATGGAGTTTACTTCCTACAACTTTTTCAGTAGAACGACAAAATAAGAATCTTTTCTCGTTTGCATTAATATTGACTATTTTAATAATTTATTTATTCTTTCCCTGTTTCTGTCCCTTTATTCTTTCTCACCAAGACCTGGGAGACATGGGGATTCCAGGAAATGAGAATAAAATTACTTGCCAAAAACAGACACACAAATTTCTGCATTCCACCACAAATTTAAATGTTCCAAATATTCAGATAATCAAGTTTGCTTCAAAATATTTATTAGGACCTGAAAAACCTTTAATTAACCTGATTTAGTATGGGAGAAAGTAGATTTTCCTGGGACACATGCAAGAATAATTTCTAAATTCTACAAAGGAAGTATAAGAAACAAGAAGGCAAAGTTCTTTTTGTTGACAACTAATATGTACCAGGATTTAGATAGGAAATTTTAGGATCTATTTAATTTAAATTAGATTAACTTTTCTTGTTAAACAATATGAGAAGAAGTAGAAGAATGGTCTCCTGTATTTGAGTAACACTTTTAGAGAGGCCACAGAACAAGGAGATGTGAAGAATGTAATTGGAGCTTACTGCAGGGCTTCAAGGTAAGTACTACCACCTTCCAGCCGCGTGACCTTGAGTCAGTTATCTATCTGCTTTCTGCATCAATTTCCTTTATAAAGTGGAGATAATGCTATGCAGTTCCTGAGATTTTTCTGAGTTACAAATGAGTATGGAGTATGTAAAAGGCTTGGTCCAATGTCTGGCGCAATGTAGAACCTTTATATATGCATTAATTAATCAGGTTAATAATTTCAGCCTCTGATAGCTTCTTTGGCAGGATACAAACTGCAAAATGATACACCAAAGTCCTGGGAGATCTTCTCTTTTCTTTTGGTTCATTTTATTTTGATTGGTTTTATTTTGCTATGTTTTTTGTCCTTTTGTTTCTGTGTTGTGTTTGGTTTGGATTCTTAGCAGAGGAGCATCTGAAACTCATAAAAATAAAGGAAAATAATCAATGAACTGTTTTCCCTGTGCTTTGCTGGTTTCAAATTAAGACTACAGTGTAGAAGCAGAAGATGTCAATTATTGCACATCATGTATACCTTTCACTCTTGGAAACACATATTTTTATTATTTGTATTTTCAGTGGAGAAAATCTCATGTAATTGTTTGATCTAAATGTTTTAAAAAGTATGAGTAGGTGATGGCTTTCTTCATTCTCTAGAGACTTCATTTTACAAATTAGGAACTTATACAATATTTATAATTGATGACTACTATTTTCTTTTTAAATTCCTTCTCAGCTATATTTAAATTTCTTTAATTGTTCAGTATTTGTTTTTCATTTGTAAAAGATGAGCCTAGTTTTTTCCATAGCTTTTGCTATTTAAATCCTCAACTTTCATAACTGTCATAGCTCTTATGTCTAATTTTAACATTGATTTTCAAATCTTTTTGGGATCTGAATATGTTCTTGAAATTACTGAGACATCAAATGCATTTCTTAACAAATAAACAGAACTTACAGAAGATTCAGCTAAGCTGAACTTTTCACCAGCTCTAATGTTAATATTAGAAGAAGAAAGGGGAGCATACTTCTTCACCTCTTCCACCACATTCAGATAGCGGGTAGGTCAAAATGGTGACATCAGCTGAAATCCTCATCCAAGAGAAAGAGAATCATGAAAGTCTTCATTCCTTTTATCTCTCAGTTATTTCCCTCTTCTATTCCAAACAAAAGAAAATGGAATCAACCAGAGCTACCCAGCATGCAGACACAAAGCAGAATATGTATGGGCTAGATTAGGCATAGGATGACAAATTAGATTGGAACATAGATTTGACTTCCTCATTAGGAAAAAGGAAATAAACACTGACTTAAAAGGAAAATCAATAATACAATTAAACCAGATCTTATTATCATGCTTTTGTAATTACTCTCATACTTCAAAATTATTCTCTGATTTTGTTTCCTATTGTCCTATCATTTGATATTTGTAGAAAACATGATTTTGATAGAGTATGTGCATATTAATTGTGAAATCATCTTCAGTTTTTTAAACCATTATTATTAAACTATAACTACTTCCAGTACAGGACCACAAGCACATTCACTCATTAAGAAAGTAGTGATATATTTTTTTATGATTTCCTCTCAATTACGTTTTTTAATAAAAAATCTGCATGAAGTGGCTTTGTGTCTGTGGGTAATTTATTAGAAGTTTTAAATGTCAAATATTGGCAAGAATAATGGTAATCATGTAAGTTGGGAAATTAAAGCAAAATGCGTGTTGACTTTTCATTGCCCAAGTAGAATCGAATTTTATTCTAGTAATCCCAAATGCTCCGGATCTCATTTCTTAGATGACACATGTGCCAGCTGGAGTGTAAATGACAAGGAATGCACCTATCACAGCACAGGAGGCATTTTAATCATAGTCAAGACTAAATATTAGAGGCATATCTAATATTTTGAAGGGAAACCTTAAGAAGAAAATGTAAAATTCACTCATGGCTCTGAAGCAACAATGAAGCAATATTCTTTTCAATTTCAGAAGCATCTTCAACTGCCTGCCCCCAAAACTGAATGGTGTTATAGAAATATAGGATCTAGAAGTAGTTCAAAGTTGGAATATGAGTTCCAGGAGTAAACTGTAATATGTCCATGTGAATAAGACATTAAGAATTCTGCAAAATTTGTGGAACTTTAAAACAATCATTTATTTAGTCTAGAGACATAAAGTTTTGGGTAAGACAGTTTTGTTGCTTTCAAATATCTGAAAGGTTGGCATATTATTGAACAGTAACAACAACAAACTGGTGTTGTATATTGCTCAAGAGGGTCAATCTGGGTTTGGAATCTAGAAATTATAATGAAGGTTACTTATGAATATTAGGATACTCCAGCAATGACATTGTCTGCCTTAAGAAATATTATTTTCTTTATTTCCTGGAGATGTTCATGCCAAGGCTAGAGGGCCAGCGGGTCCCTATTCATTAAATTTCATTTCAAGTAAGACCATTATAACCTGGAGCCCAGGGAAGACATGATGTATGATGATTGCCATTATATTCATTTTCATGCCCTCTAACTGTATGAAGAAATTAACCCAAATACCTGAAATGGAAAGAAAACTCAAATGAAATACAAATGTACTAAATCTATCACCACACTGCAAAATCCTTGTCAGATATAAACAGGATCTCAAATTGAGTGAAATGTTGAACTAGATTTGTCTTTGTGATGGTCAATTTCATGTGTCAACTTGGATAGGTTATGGTGTACAATTGTCTGGTCAAGCAAGCACTGGTCTGATTTATACTGGGACAATATTTCATGGATTTAAATCATCAGTAAGTTGATTGCATCTATGGTTGATTACAACTGCAACTGACTGAGGCTGAGGAGTTTGCCTTCAACAATTAGAGAAGTCTCATCCAATTAATTAAGGCCTTAAAGAAACAAATGAGGATTTCAGCAGTCAGAAGAGAGAATTTCCATCTCTACTCCAGCCAAACAACTTCTCCTTGGGAACTCATCAAAAACCTTAATCAGAGTTCACAGCTTGCAGCCTGCCTTATGGAATGTGGACTTGCCCATGCCCACAGTCATGTGAGACAAATCTTATAAAAATCTCATAATATTTACATATAAAAATCTCTGTTGGTTCTGTTTCCCTAGAGAACCCAGACTAATACAAAGTTCTCCAAACTTGTTCCAGAAAAACTAAGTTTAGTGAAATGTTATCAGATATTTTACAAAACACACAAAAATCATAGTTTGTTCAATTCCAACTTAGGAAATAGCTAGGGGAAATTAAGATAATCATAAAGAATTTCCTGGGGAATTGTGGGAAGATGATCATGGATTAGATAAGCAGGGCTCAACACTCTCATGGGAACAATGGAGAAAGAGCCAAAGGCTGGCTGAGGGGACTGCTTTGGGCATCAGCAGACCATGACAGTGATTCAAAACTCCCAGGAGGGTGAAGGACCAAGGGAGGAAGAGCCTGAAATAACAAATGTGAGTTACCAAACCCCGGTGGGGTCTGGAAGGGGCTCCCTTCCCCCACTCCCAAGATATTAAGCTGGGATAGAATCCCTGGTTAGCTGCAGCCCATTGAGGGGGCAGCAGACAACTTCCCACCATCAGCTGTTCCAGGGAGAGAGATGGGGGAATTCGGCCAGCATACCCTGCCTTGAATCTCAGGTCTGGACAGAACAAAACACAGGAAAATGGAGAGATACATCTCCAAGGAAAGGTGCACTGATAAGTACCATCTTCTGGCTGGTCTGGAAACTGCATGGACAAAAACTGATGCTGATACCCTGTACTCTATACCCCTGGGAGAAAATCTGCACCCCATTAGTGAGTCCCTGGTACACTTTTGATAACTTAAGCTGAGCAATTTTAAAGACTTAGAATAAATCAAACCAAATATCAAAGAAAAGCTCTGAAAAAAAAACTATAGGCAAGAAAGAGAAATTGGCCATCAGAGTAAACTCACCAACATATTCAGATGCATAGACATCAGTAAAAAATTACAAGTCAGTCATACTAGGAAACAGGAAGAGATGGTCCAGTCAAAGGAACAAACCAAATATCCTGAAGAGATACAGGATTTAAGACAATTAATCAGTGATAATTACACAACTCTTTGAAATCACTGTAAAGTATTGAAAGAAAATATTACTAAAGAGATAAAGGATATTGAGAAGACACTGTGTAAGCATAAAGAATAATTTGAAAGCCTGAAAAGAAAAGTAACAGACCTTCTGTGAATGAAAGACATGATGGATGATATTAAAAATATATTAGAGGCACATAAAAGGAGATTTGAATTGTTCGAAGACAGAATTAGTGAATTTGAAGACAGTATATCTGAACTGGAAAAGAAAGGAGGACAGAAAGAGAAGAGAATGGATAAAAATGGAATAGAATCTCAAGGAATTGAATGACAATGGGAAACACACAAACATATACATTATTGGTGTCCCAGAAGGAGAAGAGAATGGAAAAGGGGCAGAAAAAATATTTGAAGAAATAATGACTGATAACTTCCAAAGCCTTATGAAAGACATAAATATCAATATCCAAGAAGGAAAATGCACTCCAATCAGAATAAATCCAAATAGACCTACCTCGAGACACCTACTATTCAGAGTGACAAATAGAGGATTCTGAAAACAGCAAGAGAAAAGCAAAGCGTCACATACAAGAGAACCTTGATAAGATTAAGTGCCAACCTCTCATCAGAAACCATGGAGGAGAGGAAAAAGTTGGTATGATGTATTTAAGGTATTGAAGAAAAAAACTGCCAGCCAAAAATTCTTTATCCAGCAAAGCTGCCCTTCAAAAACGAGGGTGAGTTCAAAGATTTCACAGACAAACAAAAACTGATAGAATATATTACCAAAAGGCCAGAATTATCAGAGAACCTAAAGGCAGTGCTGCAGCTTCAAAGGAAAAAACAAGTGTGAGAAAGTTGGAGAAGAGTGCAGAAATGAAGATTATTAGAAGAGTAAATTAAAGTGTAAAAAGACAGACAAAAGTGCTATATGACAACAGAAAGTCCAAGGACAAAATGGATAAATTAAGTAGTGCCTTTACAATAACAACATTGAATGTTACTGGCTTGAACTCCCCAATCAAAAGACATAGATGGATCAAATGGATAAAAAATATGAGCCATCTATGTTGTCTACAAGAGACTCACTTCAAACATAAGGACACAACAAGGTTAAAAGTGAAAGGCTGGAAAAATATATTCCAAGCAAATAGTAACCAATGAAGAACTGGGGTAGTGATACTAATATCAGACAAAATAGATTTTAAGTGCAAAACTGTTTTAAGAGGTGAAAAATGTCATTATATAGTGATAAAAGGGGCAATTCAGCAGGAAGAAATAGCTATACTAACTATTTATGCACCTAACCTGAGTGCCCCAAGATACATGATGCACACACTGGCAAAGCTGAAGGGAGAAATAGAAGTCTCTACAATAATAGTTGGAGGCTTCAACACATCACTCTCAGTATTGGATAGAACATCTAGACAGAGGATAAACAAAGAATCAGAGAGCTTGAATAATATGATAAATTAACTGGACCTAGCAGGCATCTATAGAGCAATGGACCCCAACAGCAGGATATACATTCTTTTCAAGTGTTCATGGATCCTTCTCCAAGATAGGCCATATGTTGGGTTACAAGAAAAATCTCAATAAATTTTAAAAGATTGAAATCATACAAAACATTTTCTCTGATTATATCAGAATGAAGCTGGAAACAAATAATGGATAGAAAAACGGGGAAATTCATAAATATGTGGAGATTAAACAATGCACTCTTAAGCACTCAGTGGATCAAAGAAGAAATTGCAAGAGAATTCAGCAAATATCTCGAGATGAATGAAAATGAGAACGCAGCATGTCAAAACCTATGGGATACTGCAAAGGCAGTGCTGAGAGGGAAATTTACAGCCCTCAATGCTTACATTAAAAAAGAAGAAAAAAACTAAAATTGAAGATCTGACTGCACACCTGGAGGAACTAGAAAAAGAACAGCAAACTAATCCCAAACCAAGCCAAAGGAAAGAAATAGTAAAAATTGGAGTAGAGATAAATGAAATCGAGGGGAAAAAAACAGCAACAATAGTGAGAATCAGTAAAACCAAAAGTTGGTTCTTCGAAAAGATCAGCAAAACTGACAAACCCTTAGCTAGACTGACAAAGAAAAAAGAAAGAAAATGCAAATAAATAAAATCAGAAATGAGAGGAAGCACATTAGCACTGATGATACCACAGAAATAAGAGAGACCATAAGAGGATACTATGAAAAACTGTATGCCAACAAACTAGAAATGTAGATGAGATGGACAAACTTCCTAGAAACACACCAACCACCTACACTGACCCTAGAAGAAATAGACCTCAACAAACCATCACAAGGGAAGAGATTGAAACAGTCATGAAAAACCTCCCAAAGAGGAAAAGCATGGGACCAGATAGCTTACAGATGAATTCTACAAATCATTCTATGATGGTTTGGAAGTTATCAGTCATTATTTCAAGTTCTTCCAAAAAAATTGAACTGGAAAGAATGCTACCGAACTCATTATATGAAGCCAACATCACCTAATACCAAAACCAGATAAAAATACTATGAAAAAAAGAAAACTACAGCCCAATATCTCTAACGAATTTAGATGCAAAAATCCTCAACAAAATACTTGCAAACCAAATCCAAAAGCACATTAAAAGAATTATGCACCTCAATCAAGTGAATTTTATCCCAGTTATGAAAGAGTGGTTCAATACAAAAAAAATCGATTAGTGTAATAAATCACACTGATAAATTGAAGTAGAAAAAATCACATGATCCTCTCAATTGATGCAGAAAATGCGTTTGACAAAATACAGCACCCATTCCTGATAAAAACACTCCCGAAGCTAGGAATAGAAGAATATTTCCTCAATATGGTAAAGTACATATATGAAAAACCTACAGCCAGTATTGTACTCAATGGTAAATGGCTGAAAACTTTCCTGCTGAGGTCAGGAACAAGGCAAGGATGCCCACTGTCACCACTGTTATTCAATATTGTGCTAGAGGTTCTAGCTAAAACATTAGGCTAGATAAAGAAACAAAAGGAACCCAAATAGGAAAGGAAGATGTGAATTTTTCACTATTCACTGATATGATTCTAAACTAGAAAATCCTGAAAAATCCACAAAAATGCTGCTAGAATAAATAGACAAGTTCAGCAAAGTGGCAGGATACAAGATCAATACACAAAAATCAATAACTTTTCTATAGACCACTGATGGGCAATCTGAGGAGTAAATCAGAAAAAAAAATTCCATTTATTATAGTGACTAACCAATCAAATATTTAGGAATAAACTTAACCTGCAACATAAAGGACCTGTATTCAGAAAACTACAAAACATTGCTAAAAGAAACTGAAGAAGTCTTAAATAAACGGAAGTACATTCTATGCTCATGGATTGGAAAACTAAATATCATTAAGATGTCAATTCTACCCAAACTGATTTACAAATTCAATACAATTCCAATAAAAATCCTAACATAAATAAAATAATTCTTTAAAATAAAAAAAAGGGAAGCGGATGTGGCTCAAATGATTGGTTCCCACCTACCACTTGGGAGGTTCATGGTTCGGTTCACGGTGCCTCCTAAAGAAGACAGCAAGCTGGCGCAAGGGGCAGGCACCACAAGCTAACACAAGAAGATGATACAGCAAGAGACACAAGAAGAAAAACATAATGAGAAACACAACAAAGCAAGGAGCAGAGGTTCCCGATGTCGCCCAAAGAGGATGAGCAGGATGGCGAGCTGGCACAACGGCACAGCGAGCTGACTCGATGAGATGACACAACAAGTGACATGAGGAAAAACATAACAAGAGACACAACAAAGCAGGGAATGGAGGTAGCTTAAGCAAACAGGCACCTCCTTCCCACATCCAAGGTTCTGAGTTTGGTTCCTGGTGCCTCCTAAAGAAACAAAGAGGAACAGGCACAGGAAGTGCAAATCAATGAGGGGTTGGGGAGCGATAAATAAACAAAATGAATCTTGAAAATAAAAAAACAAAATCCCAAAAGCCTTTTTTGCAGAAATGGAAAAGCAAATAATCAATTTTATTTGAAAGGGTAAGGGGCCCCGAATAGCCAAAAATATCTTAAAAAACAAGAACAAATTTGGAGGACTCTCACTTCCTCACTTTAAAGCAGGGGTTCTTAACTTTTCTTTTTCCAAGGACCCTTTTGCTAGTCAGGTGAAAACCACAGACCCTTTACTAAATCCACACTATACTGTGTATCATTTAATAAATATATCACACCTGCACCAACATGTCCCCATAAAAATAGTGTTTTATTGAAATTTCAATTCAAGCACATGGTCCGTTTGTTAAGAACCCCTGCTTTTAGCTACAGTGGTAAAAACAGCATAGTACTGGCATAAAAACAGACAGATTGACCAATGAAAATGAATCAAGAACTCAGAAATAGATCCTCACATCTAGAGTTAAGTGATTTTTAATGAGGCTTTTAAGCCCACCTGTAGCAGTTGGATATTATTCATGAATTCCAAAAAGAAATATAGATTGTGTTTGTAAACTGGTCATTTCCTCTGGCATGAGAACCCTTTGATTGAATTAGATTCAGCTGAGAAGTCTGATTAAATTATGTTAAGATTAGGGCTCTGATCCAACCAAG
>JAQZBX010021051.1:0-32586 GCA_029593785.1 Cabassous unicinctus
TGGTTGTAGGAGTGGACCCTGCGGAATGGTTGCTGGTCCGTGGCCGCCTGCTGGTGGTGGTTGTACTTAGAGGGAGGGTGGCAGGGGAGCCAGGGGTGGAAGCAGGAACGCCCCCATCTCCTCTGGACTTCTGCTGCGGGCCATGCTGTGTCCTGCCCGGTGGCCGAGCACTTGCTGCCGGGCCCTGCCACGGCAGGGACAGTGCTGCTTCTGAAGAGGACCGAGGACGCTGTGCCTTAAGCATTCTCACAGGGCAGGAGTCTTGGGACGGGAGCGTCCACAGCACGCGGGTCCACCCGCTTGGCGCAGGCCCGTCCCTGACCTTGGACCTCTCCTGCGTGGTCTCCTGAGCTCATCTGGAGCCCCTGCCCACACGGCTTCCCCACCGCCCGCTCTCACGCGTCTCTGTGAAAATGGCTCCTGGCATCCCATCCTGGCCGTGGAGATGGCTGTGCTCAAATCCAGCCCCACCAGTTCTCGGAAGTTAAATTGTGCATCACTGAGGCCGTGTTTTGCTTTTCTGATGACTCAGGTTTTCCTTTTTGAACTTTCGGGCATGGGATCCCCATCTGCTTCTTCATGTGCCCAAAACCAGTTCTCTTTATTAAACTGGTTTTATATGTGAAAAGGTGAAACGGCCACTCCTCCTCCCTCCCTTTTCCTTTCTATCCTTCCTTCCTTCTTTTCTTCTTCCCTCCCTCCGTCCCTCCTGGCAGCTCTTCCTTCCTTCTTTTTCTAAGTAAATGATAGGACTCAGGCTGGAGGTCTTTGGGCATTCACCCTGTCACTTGCTCATTCATTCTTTCATTTAAGCATCAAACCTGAACTGAGCTCCTGTTTTGTGCCAGGCCCTGGCACATGCGTATTTCAGTGAGTCCCAGTTTCTGCCCTGTTGATATCCACCTCTTAGAAAGCAGACAGGAGTTCCTAAGGACGCAGAAAAGTGCCTGAGAGGGGGCTCAGGACTGCGGCAAGAAGTCCAGGGGGCAGGGAGTTGATCTTGCGGGAATGGACAGGCTTCCCAGAACGGCCGTGAAGGGTTTGCCTGGCAGGGAATTCCCAAGCCACACGGGAAAACTGGTCTCACTACTTTATCATAATCAGCAGTCCAGGATCTGCCAATGAAATTCAAAGCCAGCCTGCGACAGCTTCAGAGAACCCCTCTCTCCCCCACCCTGCCAAGTGGTGCAATTTCAGCAGAGCCAAAAGTAGCAGCCACGGGTCTCCCTGTTCACAGCTCACGGGCTTTGCTGCAGTCGGAAATTCACTGAGAGCTTCTTTCTCTCCTTCTTCTCACTTCACTTCTGCAGGAAACCTTCCCAGTTGATTCCAGCTCAGATCAGTCACTGCCTCTTTTTCACCCCCCTCCCCGGATTCCCTCTCTTGCAGTTGTCTTTGAAATGGCTTCTTGCCCTCGCCGGTTCGTGCTCGGGTCGGCCACGGCTTATTTAGCCTGTCGAGCAGCTGCCCCTGCACCTCTGACTCCCCACCTCCCCTCTGGGCAGCGTTAAGGTCCATGCTGGGTGTGGGGCAGGCAGCTCGGCAGCTGCGTGTGAGAGGAGAGCAGACGGGATATGCGGGGTGTGTGAGGACCCTCAGAAGGAAGAGGCCGGGGCTACGGGGAAGCGAGAGTGGGGACTGTTGGTTTGGGTGGAGGTGGGGTGCTCGGCGAGTTGACCCGAATGGGAGGTGATGCATTATTGGTCTTTATCTGAGCTGAGCCAATAGACTTTTGCCAACTGAACAAGAATTTGGGGCTATCCTTACAATTTCTAGAAACTCTGAAAACACTTATATCTTATTACAACTAAATGCTACCATTTCCCGGGCCAATTTAAGTAGAATTCCCAAGTCTCGGGATCTTTTTTAACAGAATCGTTTAGTCGTTTCGTGAAATGTTTTTGAAAGCCAGGGGATACAGCTTTGGTGTTTGCGGATGTCCCCAACCTCGATGGCGTAACGGTACTATTGGCGTCACTGCGGTGAGACCCGATCTGAGCTCCTCGGGCTGGGAGCACAGCAGGTACTCAGCTCCTTCTTGAGTTCCAAAGGGAAAGTCTCTGAATTAGAGGAGTTGCGATCCTGGAGCTTGGAAAAATCTGACAGGTGAGGCTGCGTGGACCAAGCATCGCCTGGTGTGTGTGCTTTGGGGTCTGCTTCCTTGGCTCTGTGAAAGTAATTTGTAGTGAGCGTAGCAGGGCTTTCCATGATGTCTGGTGCTTCACGAGTATAAAGGGCTCCAAAGCAGGTTCTGCTTTGTACTTTGAACATTCCAACTAATTTCTGAATTGCTCCTTTTTCACAGAAATAAGCTCCAGAGCATCGCGTGGTCTGAGCGGTGGCCAATTTTGAGGTGGCATGGTACCCTTGCAAGGCTATGACTCTGCTCTCATCAGCTTTCTAAAACTTGAAATCCACCGGGCTTCAGGGAACAAGCTGCGGCTGCTTTGCGCCCGTGTTTTCGGACGCGGTCTGCTCGTTCCTCAGTAGCCGCACTCGTGCTCTGGCATTAGGGTGCTTGGATACATATTTGGTACTTCTTGAAAGTTTTCATTGTTTGAAGGCCCAGGCTGTTGGAACAGGACGGAGTTGCCCAGGTCATCTGGTCCCGCCTCGTTGGATTCCAGATGATAAGGATGAAACTCAGCGCAGGGTGACCTTGCCCGAGGTCTCAGAGCAAAAAGTGAGATAAGGACACAGAACCTGTGACTCACTGTCCACTCAGGAGCACGACGTGGCCTTCCAGGCCCTGGATGTCTTCTGTGTCCTTCTGGCCCAGGGTTCCACTTACCAGGCATTCGCTCTTTCTCCCTCGTGCACGTGCTCCTCCTGTGACGTGGTCCCTGGGGCCGCCTCCGGAAGCATCCTGCCATCCCCAGCCTGCACTGATTTGCTCTTATCACCGACCTCGCTGGCTGAGTTCTGCAGGTGGGGTTTGCAGCACCACCCGCTGCCCGACCAGGGGCCACAGCCACGTCTCATAGCTGTGGAGCGTCCGACAAGTGGATGACAGAGTGGCGTGGGGGCGTTTGCAGGTCCTGTGTGCACGTCCCAGTACTGCTAGTAATTATTCAAGTGACCTCATTTGTAAAACAGAGATGATGATAGTGCTCACCCCGAGGGTCAGGTTGTGGGTTAAATGAGCCCAGTTAGGGGAAGCATCGAGCTCAGTGCCTATACAGATGTGTGCACACTGCATGGAAGCCATTGGTACAATCCAGTTCACCAAGTCAGCAGGACACGCTCAATTTCATCTTGTGTTGACTGTCTTCACCACCTACTGGCAGAAGGCTCTGTGTGCCCAGAGTCCTCGGTTCCATTCTGGGTGGCAGCAGTAAAGGCAGCGTCCGGATGGAAGGAGGCCAGAGGCCTGTCGGTGGGGCCATGCTGGACGCCTGGAGGCCGTTCTGGGGAGCGGCAGTGCAGTGGGAGTGGACCGTCTGCAGGCTGACCTGGAATCTGCCCTCCCGTAGGATATGGAGGAAGGACGGATGTTGTGTATAGAGGGGAGTCGTGGGAGCTGTCTTCATTCACTCAGCATGTAGGTATGGAGGTCCTACTGTGTGTCAGGAGTTGGGTGTGCCTCTGCCAGGTGGTGATGTCTGAGAAAGAAAGATAGAGACAGTGGTGCAAGGATGGGGCACTATTTTGGATAAGGTAGTCAGGTGAGACTCAACTTAGGAGTAAAATCTGAACAGAGACCAAAAGGAAACCCATGCAGATAAAATTGGGAAAAAGCATTCCAGGCTGAGCAGCTTGCAGATGCAGAGGTCCTGTGGCAGAAACCCATGTGATCAATTCAAGAAAAAGTGAGGAGGCCGGGGTAGCTGAAGCAGAGAGAAGGAGGAAGGGGTCACAGGCTGGACTTGATAAGCAGCTTGGTTTGCTGGGTGGAGTGGGGTCAGTGAAGGCCCTTCAGCAGCGGAGTGACACGACCCCACTTTCAAAGCATCCCTGTAGCTGCGGGAGGGGGAATTGACGGGGTGGTGGGAGAATGTGAGGGCCGAGCCAGCAAATCTGTTTAGGTTAGACGATGCTCTGGGCAGGAGATGGTGGTGACTCGCGGCTTGGTCAAGGGCAGTGGTGATGGAGGGTGTGAGAAATGATGGAATTCAAGATCTCTCCTGAGAGCAGAGCTGATGGGTTTTGTTAGCTTGGCTAAGGCAGAGGAAGAGGGAGTCGAGGAGGACACCAGCAGTTCTGAACTGAGCCTCTGAAAACATGGAGTTGCCGTTTACTCACTTACTAAGGTGGAGAAGACGAGAACAGGCAGACTTCAAGGGGAGAAACCAAGACTTCAGTTTTGGATGTGCCCGTTAGATTTTAGTGGTCGCCTGGGCATGAGCCTGGAGTTCAAGGAAGAGGGGCAAGACGGCAGTCTTAACTCTAGGAGTGAACAAGGTACACATTATACAACAGCGTTGGAGACCCTCATAGGGAGCCGTGGCTGTGGAGGGAAGAGGTCAGGGGCATGGAGCTGAGACCAGGGTGTGGATTAGCCGTAGCCACGTGATTATTCAGCCACCATTTGTGCGTCAGGCTATTTATATATGTTGGCTCATTGTTTCTAGAAAAATCCTATTTTATTCATGATGACATGCAGACTCAGGAAGGCTAAGTAAAGGCTGTTAAATACGTCGGTGAAGGCCACGCCACTAGGAAATGGCTGGGCGGAGGTCCAAACCACGTCCTCCTGACTCCAGAGTTCACGCTCCTTTGCTTAACCGTGAGCATCAGGAAGCAGACCGCAGATCAGTGTAAGAAGCTGAGCGTGTGGCCTTCCTTCCATCCTTGAGAACTGCACCTTGGCCGAGAACGTGCCCGCGCATCCCTGGCTCGCTGTCCTGATGCCAGGGGAGCAGTCGAAGCCGCTACCAATGTGGCCATGTGGTCCGAGGAGATCAGCGAGCTGAGGTACTGGTGCCACTGGAAGATGGAGTCACGGCTCTGCTGTAGCGCCGGCCTCAGTCTCTGTAAAGAATGTCCTTTGCTCTGTCCGGTGACAGTGCCCACCCGCCTTCCGGAGCCAGGTGGGGAAGGGGCGGCAGGCCCTCTGCTCCGCGCTGTCTCCTGTGGGCTTTGCCACAGATGCGAGCGGCATGGTCTCCGAGTAGTGACGATGGTCTGAGGGTCCCAGGGGGCCAGAGCTAACAAAACATTACCGTTGAGATTTAGGCGAGGCTTTCCAGACCACCCGAGTGAGGCTGATTTCACCCGCTCCCCCAGAAGGGCCTAGAGAGCCTGGGGTCTGGAGGCAGCATCCCTGCGTGCAGTTCCTGGTGGGCCCAGCAGAGGGTGGCGTGCACCGGGCTCCCCTGGCCCCGTGCCCGTAGGTGGCGAGCAGGCTGGGCTGCCACCAGCGCTGGGGCAGTTGCGTGTCTGCTTGACAGGAAGCCCGCGAGGGGCGCGGCGGGGTTGTGCAGACAGCCTCATAGCGTCTGCCTGCGTGTGTGCACTTGGCTTCGCCCGCGTCGCCCACAGTGCTCCGCCCTCTTTGGATAACAGGGCTCTGGGGACCCGTGCACCTTGTCATGCCAAGGGAGTGGCCTGTGTGCCACACGGGGCTCTTGCGTGATTGATGGCCACGTGAACACGACCACGGCAGCCACGCAGCACCCAGCCTCGCCTCTTCGCCGGCCGGCGGTCCGAGCCTGCCTTCTTCCTCTCTCCAAAGCAGCCGTGCAGAAGCTATTCCTAAAAGGGAAACGGCCTGTTTGCGCTGTGGTGGCAGTTTTTCCGATGCGATTCAGGAGGTGAGGAAGGCTAGCACTCGTGGTCGTGGCCTGCTGCGTGGCAGATCCTGCTCTGGGGGCTCTGCCTGCATGCTCTTCCTTGCTAGCAAAGCTGCCGAATAAGTGTGAGGAACCGCATCTTGCCAAGAAGGAAAATTAAGACTCGGAAGGGTCGAGTGATTGCCTGAGGCCCGCGGTCTCCAGAGTCCGTGCTGTGTCCACTAGCAAGCCTCTTTTTAGGGTGACTTGGTGCGTGGTCCACGCGCTTGGAAACGCCGTCTTCATTCTGCTTGGCTGTCTCTGAGCTGAAATGTGTGGTTTAAAATAGATGATAGATCTCCTTCCTGGGCTTCAGTGTGTTGACTGCGCCGCCGGGAATTATATGGAAAAGTATGTGGGTCTATGAGTGTGTGCGTCTTTCTGAGAAGAGGGCCAACTTTCACCTGAATCTCAGAGTAGTTGTGATCCCCAAAATAAGAAGAAGAATAATAAAGGTCAAACACCCTGTTTCTATTGCTGGGAATGCTTGTTTTCTCTTGGCAGTGACTGCTTCTCTGCTCGGTTTGCTTGTTGTTGCCATCTTTGCCGGGTTGCTGGAAGACTTTTTAACGCTTCTGGTCCATTTGGGCGGACGTGTGGGGGAGTGCTGTGCATTGGAGCTGCACTTGATACTTTGTGGGGACGAGCAGGGATGAGTGGTCGTGATGTGAGTAAGACCTAGCCCTTGAGAGAATTCACAGGAACTCTTCAGGCTCGTGCCTGGAGATGTGGAAGGAGTTTTCTGAAGGGAAATGCTGTTTGATTTGGGCCTTGAAGGGTAGAGAGAACCTCCGCAGGCAGAGGAGAAGGAAAGGCTGTTCCAGGAAGAGGAGACAGATGAAGCAAAACTCCAGATGCCTTGGCACCCTGTAAATATCTTGGCGTGACTCAAGTACAGGGCTCAGAGCAGCCTCCAAGGGAGTTGAAACTCAAAAGAGAGCTTGGGACCAGGCTCTATGGCCCTGAATACCAGGTGGAAAAATTTACCCACCTACCTTTGACAACCCACTTGGAGACAGGGCTTGCTTCTCCCCGTGGAGCGAACCCCGTCAGCAGCCCTGCCCTGTGGAGGCTCTCAGGAGGCAGCCCCACCTTCCAGCACACCGCATCACTCATCTCACCTGCTTTTCCCATCCCAGACTTGGGAAGACGGCCTTTGCCACCTACTTGGCGTTCAAGCCAGGGATTCCATTTTAAAACTTGAGTGCTTTTTTGCAGTGAAGGCTACTTTGAAATCAAGACGATTGTCCTTTCCCTGTGGAAAGGCAGAGCCCCTCCTTTCTCAGGAGATTGCAGAGTGAGGTTTTCGGCACTTTGGACATTCTTGATGCTTGAGATGTAATGGAGCATGCCAACCTCCCTTGGCCTCGAATTCTTCAGGTTTTCCGTATGTGAAATGGCTTTTGTTGGTGTGGTTTTGAGCTTATATCCTTTTGACACCCTCCACTCCCAAAAAATAAATTTGGCCTAGGAACGCGTTCCCCCGGCGCTGTGGCTTGAGAATGCAAAGCTGCCTTTGGTGCACAGGCAGGCCTCGCATATGAAAATCTAGACTTACAAATCAGGTCAGTTCCCAGCACTGGGGCTCTGTGAATTCTCTGGGGGCTATTACTTCACAGAAGGACTCCTTTCAATAGCACAGTTCCTCGCTTTGCCTTGAACTGTTAGGTAATATTTCATCACCTGACAGAGAGCTATGGAGGTCGAGAAACGTGACGTGCAAATGTGCAGTGCAGCTGCTCCTGGAATGAAAGCCAGCCAGACAGGGCGAAAGCCTGTTGTACGTTTTTTTTTTAAAGTTATATTGTGAGATAACATAAATGGAAGGGATTTAAGGCACCAGCATTCATGTTACACGTGCCAGGGGTGGGATTGGTGGGAGGAGAGAGGGAGGTGAAGCTGCCGACAGGTGATGAGGAAAGACCGCACTGAGGAGAAGGGCATGATGGAGAGAGACGGAGCTGAGGAGGGTGGGAAGTTAGGGTTTGGTGAGAGGTTGGCTCTGAGGGGCGCAGCCGATGGCGAAGCCTCGGGTGCTGCGTGGGTTTCTGGCTTATGGAATTGGATGGATGCCGAGGAGGGGGGTATGGCCCTCCCAAAACGCTCTGCTTGTGGAAAATTCAGTGAGACTGATGGGCCTGGAGCCGAGGAGGGAAGTCAAGTTTGGGGCGAGAGGTCGACAGGTCGTCTGCATCTGGGTTAAGATTGGTGTCAGGAGGGACAACAAGGAAGGCACCCGGCCTTGCAGACCAGCCTGTGAGGGTCAGAGGGAGAAAGGCGAATTTAAGAAGGACCATCTGGAGAGGCGGGAGGAGAGCACGGAGCAGGGCTCCTCGGGTGCTGAAGGGAGGAAGGTTTCATGACAAGGGCACACGCAAGCCTCAAGCTCCCAGGGAGCAGAGCTGCTTGTTTAAATGCCTGGTAAGGAATTCTGGAGAAGGGTGGTTTGTGAGCCGGGAGAACTGACTATCTGCACCTGACATCACTGACAGAGAAGAGCCCCAAATCTAGGGAACTTCTAGGTGTTCCTTTTCACTTCTTCGACTGTGCAGTTGAGGCCATTGGCGGCGCTTGAGATAAACTTGTCCCACCTGCCTTCGCAGGTGGCAGGTGAAAGCCCTTTCCCGGGGTGGCACTTAGGCTGCTTGCTCGCAGGGGTCGTGTTCCCTTTCAAGTTACTGGGCTTTGCCTGGACCCAGACTGCCAGCCCTCCTGCTAGTAAGGGCCTCCAAGCTCCCCCACCACATTCCTGACTTCACCAGTGAAAGGGACAAATTCACTAATGACTTCCCAGTGGGGTTTGATTGCCTCCATATTCACTAGCATTTGAAATCGGGGGATGCAGTGGCCAGCTCCCCTAAAAGAGAACCTAGGTTTGCCCTCACTTCTTGGAGACTTTCTGCTGCTGTAGTATTGTGGCTGGGAAAGTTCGCTGTGGTGAGGTGACAGCCTGTGTGAGCGCGCTGAGCTCAGATGCGGAAGGGGCTATTCTGAGCCTGCGCCTAATTGTTCAGTTCCGTCATGGTCTCTGGCTAGATAGTTTTTGAGAAATCCCACGGACTGTCTTACAGCCGGGCTCAAGCAGCTTGTATTCCTTGGGGGGTGCCAAGCCCTTCCGAGGGACACCGTGCTATTGATGATCGATGAGAATGTTCCATGCATTTTCCCATTTGAGTGCCATTGCTTGTGGTGTTAAAACATTTCAAAAACACATTTCAGCCGTTAACTCATTTTTATTGTCAGATGAAAGTGCTTAATAGACTCGCTGACTTCAGTTTCCCTCCTTCATCTTGGAATGAAATCATCTGTTGGGTTCTTGGCAACCCATTCGGCGACGGGACAGAAAACCTCAGGACTCCCTGGCAGCGGTGGCAGACGGGAAGGACGGGCCGCCCAGCCCGGCTCCCTGCAGTTGCTCGCCAGGGTCAGCAAACCCAGGCTCCCGGGATTCGTAAGCGGAGCTGCTTTCGTTGATGCCCCCCCTGCCCCCCACAAAACAGCTGCTTACGTCATTTTAGGAATGCATCTTTGCTTTCCTGGGAAGTACTCTCTAAAGCCAGCTGTTTCGTATCTGATATATTACAGGCTGATGAGTAATTGGAATCTGGTGGTATGTTTTGTTAATAAATCAAAAGCATATAATTCAGAATACCCAAGCAGCACAGATGCCATGCAAGGGCTTTCTGCAGTGACCAGGGGGGAGTGTCTCTGCACCTCGGAGCTGTGCCGGCCTGGCACTGCTGGTGGCACTGCTCCCAAGCTCGGGCGAACCACCGACGAGGCTGGTAGTTCCTAGACTTTGGGATTTCATAAACCAGTAAAATTTTGAAATGAACTTGGGGATATAAGACGCAACTACCACCATCGTTTTTTTTTGTTGTTGTTTGTTTAAATAAATTTTTAAAAAACCCGTTTGAATAACTTTCTGAAGGCTCATGACATAGGCTTTGTTTTCCTCAATTTGCCTTGGTCCGACTGATGCTTGGGAACCACTGGACAGACCCAGCTCAAGGCTTTCTTTTCCAGCACTTTCTACATGCCAGACCCTGTGGTAAATGCTGGGAATAGAGTGAGGTGTGAAAACAGCCCTGCCCAAGAGAACCTGACATTGAGCGAGATCCATGAGAAAGCGTAACATTTCGGTACTCTCTGAGTTCGGTAGCTCAGCGTGTTAGGTGGAGCCAGAGCAGCAGCTCCCTCCAGGGAGCGGGTTGTGTATTCCTTGGGGTGGAGTGGAAGAGCAGGGAAGAGCTGGGGCTTCCATCCAAGGAGCCTAATTTCCAAACCAAGGCTTGGCAGGGAATGCTGGGGAGGCATTTGCCAAGAGCCAGTGCTTAGAGGTCGGATGAAATTAGATCCCGCTTCCTGCCTATCGCTTGCAAGCTCAAGCAAGTTTCTGAATCTCTCTAAGATGATTTATTTTTCTCCAAAATCAGGATAAGCACAGCTCCCACCTCATACAGTTGTTGCAAACATTAAAATATGACAGTACATGAAAAGCTCTCATCACTGTGCCCTCCATATCATTAAAAACTGATGCTGTCACTCTAACTCTAAGCAGAAGAGGCTACATGTGCTTCTGAGACAGTCAAGAGCCACATCCTTTAGAGAACTGCAGGGTGGGCCACACGGCTGGAGTGTAGGGTCTGAAGCCTGAGGCCAGGCTTTCTCGCCACGTGGGGTGGATTTTATCCTGCAGGGTGGGAGCCATGGAAGCACATTCAGCAAGGCAGTAACCTTATCTGGTCTCTGTCCTCAAGCATGGCTCGGCCAGCAGCATGGAAATGAATGGGAGGGAGGCATTCCTGAGCTCAGAAAGACCAATTGGGAGGGTCTGATTTGAGATAATAGGGGCAGGGGTGGAGGGAAGTGTGCAGAATTGGCCTCATCCACAAGGGCGGATGCAATGAGCCTTCTGCGTCCAGCAGACTCCGGCAATACCTGCTTTGAGGAGCAGATGTCTTCTGTTGATGGCAATATCCTGTGCCTTATACTTTCATGTCCTGGAAGATGGATTTGATGTCCCGTTTATTCTTCGTGCTAGTGCCTAGAGCGTGAGATTGAAAGCCAGGACATCTCCATTTCTAGTTCCTTCTTTGCCCCTAATGTGCTGTGGCTTTTTGGGCAAGTCATTCTTTGTAAAATAGGAGGTTTGAAATGATGATTCCAGGTGTAATGGAGCATGTTCTGATGAAATTTGGGAATATAGTAGGATACTGATCAGGAAGCGTGGGATCCTTCTGGAAGACCTTGGGAAGAACACTTATAATACCTGGTCACGGAGTTCTTATTGTGAAATGGGGGCAGTAACACCTGCCCTACCTTTGACACAATCTCACGCTGAGAATAAATGCAGCCAGACATGTCTTTGACAAAGATGTGACGCTATGTAAGTATAAGCCATTGCATATTCATGATCCGTTGGTGCCTTTTATGTTAACTGTGTTGTGGTGCCAGGAAATATTTGGATCCACCAGGGCATCTTCATCCCCAGGATATTGTTATTAGATACAGAATCTGAGTCTTTGGGGCCTTCAAGTCTTTGCACGAGGGGCACTAAATATTGTAGCCTGCAGAAGGTATTGGCTCACTCAAAGTGCTAACAAAACCCATCCCTTCTGGAACATTGAATATTCGTCAACTGAGACCGTAAGAAATATTCTGTAAAATAAAACCCTTGTAGAAGGTTCTGTCCCTTATTCATAAAAGGAGGCATTGGCTTAGGAATTCTCCTTTGCAATAGTCATGGCAAAAAAACGAAATCTTCTAAGCATCTGCTCTCGAATCATGAAAAGCAAGACTTGAAATTTTGGCATTCACAGGCCGGGGTCACCATTCACACTGCCCTGCGCCCTGGGCCTCAGTGCTTTGTTGAGTCTTCTTTGTAGGAAACAAAACACATTTCTTCATAAAGTTCAACCACATCTTTTTTTAAAAAAACAAGCCCTGGTTGATATTATGTGGTTTTACACTCTGGGAATAGAGCTAATGTGATCATTTAACTGTTTTCTTCCAACAAAAACAGGGTTCCAAAGAAGAAAATACATGTATAGATACATAATACATATACTTTTTAAAAATTCTCTCCTTCTCTTTTCTGAAACTGGAAATGTTACCAGAGAACTGTTTCCAGAGGAATGTTTCTGTGAGAGTCACTGTTTTCCCCTTTCGGGCCTTCCAGCCAGCTCCCATGGAAGTGGTTTTGAGCCCAGAGCCAAGAGAGCGGTCATGTAAAATGCCATGTGTGCATTCAGAATTGTCGCCCATGTTTCTCCCTGGGCAGGGACTCAGGAGCAGACTCCTAAAGCGATTCGAGAAGCACCTTTCTTTAGACTATTCAGGAAAAAAATGGAAAGGACCCATTTCAGATTTGCTTTGCAGTAAATGGAGCCTGAGGAATCAGCCTTTTGTTTCGGGAAGACTTGGCCAGTCTTCTGCCCATTTGGGCTCCCAGCCGTCCCCCAGTCGCGGGCTTCTCGCAGCCAGCCTCGATGCCCAGCTCCGTCGTGTCCGGCTGGCAGCTTGGCATCTCCTATGAAGCGCGCTCTTCCTGAAGCCTTCATCCCGCGTGCTCTTCCCCTCTTCTCCGAGTCTCCATTCAGGCGCGGGGCAGTGCTGGTGGAGAGCAGTCCCCTCGCAATGAACGGAAGCTATGGAACCTTTCCTCGGAAAGATGAGCACATGCGTACATGACCCTGCGTGCGCCTTCGGACGCGTGGACTCTCTGGAGCCCAAACAGGGACCTCCTAGGGGTCTGGAGCCCCACTTCCCCTCCTGTGGAGAAAGGAGTGTAGCCTTTGATTCAAAGACTGTCCGAGTCAGATGTGACCCTATCCTTTATGCGCTTGTGATCTTGGGAACGTTGGTTAACCATTTGGAGCCTCTCTCCAAATCAAGGTGAAGCTACGTGAAGGGTTAGAGCTACCTGAAGGGCAGCTGAAAGGTTTGAAAGAAATAAAATGTGTGAGAGCTGTAGACATAGCACCAGGCACACTGTGGGCATGCAAAAATGTCAATGTTCTTGTCTTACAATAATAATAATTTCCATAATCCCTACTATTCTCACATTCAGCTGACATTTTTGAGCACTTACCATTTATCAAAACTGTTGCCTGCTTTCAGGTAGCTTGTGCTCTTAAACTGTTCCATTACCTCTCTAAGAGGAGTGTGTGTCCCAGGAGTCCAGAGGCCGAGGGCCATCTTTTAGAAATGCCCTGGGCATTCCCACCTCCCTGTTTTTTGAGGGTGTTGTAAATAGTTGATTAATTATTAAAAGTGTGACTTTTAAATAGAAAACCCAGAGGAGAAGAAGAACGTTGCTGCCAAACTGGTCTTAGACTGCCTTTTCCATTTGCTAGGAGCTGCTGTTACCTTTTTTTTTTTTTAAATAGGTCTTGGTCACCAAGAGATCCAGCATTCAAGAAGGCAGGACTCACCCCTAAAACGGGTGTCGTGGGACCAGCCTGGACAGTGATTTCAAACACATCTTCTTCAGATCCCTGGTGAGCACATGTGACCATCTTCTGTCCTTTGGCATCTCATTCCTTTGCAATTGAGGTATTCCATTAGGTAGGGTTTTCTTCATTTGATATTGGTGCTTTCCTTGGAATTAATGTGATATTTATGAAATGAGGAAAACATTTAAAAGTTGCAGTTCTTGATTGATTTTTCAAGCATCTCGTAAGAGAATCCTTACTATCCATAGTTTTAAAAGCATTTGTTTACGCTTAGAATTTTTGCATGACAAAATGAGACAGTCTATACGAGGTATCTGAAAACTCAAGTCTCTAATCAGTAGATAATAGATAATCTTCTAATTATCACAAAGCTACATAATTAAAATTCTTTTAAAATGATAGTTTTCTTTAATAAGAATTTAGATATTTTAATCAGTTTCTACACTTAATTTTTATAAGCCTAATTTTTCCAATTTAAAATATACCTTCCTCCTACATATATTTTGAGGATGAAATAAGAAAGTGCATCTAAAATACAGTTTTTGGCACCTAGAAATACCACTTTCACTGCTAGCCACTGATATCTATAAGCATTTTCCTGACCATAGCTTGGTGTGAAAGGAATGTACATCAAGGATCATGGGGCTTGGAAACCAAACCTGAAAGATAAATAAAAGTGCAAATTATGTGATTCTGGGGATGTTACATGCCTTTCCTTGATTCCTTGAATATCTTAAATGTTAAAATGGGTTGTAATGTTGAATAATTAATGCTAGTGTTTGCACAGCATTTTACACTACGTGGAATGCTTCCTTGTTCTTTTCATGCCGTCCTCACAGGAGCCCTGGGCAGGGGTACCATTGCATTACTTTTGTGCAGGTGAGGAGCCCAAAGCTGACAGCTAAAATGACCTGCTCCTGAAAGAACGGGGAGTTGGGTGGTGCCTTAAAACAGCCTTCTCTAGGCTCTCCCTCGTCTACTACGCACGCTACACATCTTCGGAGAACATCAGTAGGCCTACCAGTACTTGAGATTCTCAAGGCTGCTCTTTATGGAAAGTCCATGGACAAACAGGCCCAGCCGATACCATCAGGCCAGGGACCCCACAGCCCAGATGCCTGACGGCTTCCCTTTGGTAGAGAAGCGGCTGTGCCCTGGGAAATCCAGGCATGCGGGGGACTAGTGGTCATCAGAGCAGAAGGCCACCCGGGGTGGCTGAGAAGGAAAGGAACGCCACCTTCCTATGCCGCTCTCCAAAGCAGGAGCCCTTTCCCCCAACCCGAGTAAGGGGGTCAGACGCCTCCAGGGGGCTTGACCGCCTGGTACTCCTGTGCAGCCCCCTCACCTGCTGGAGGAGAGCTCCACACTACACACTCCCCTCAGGAGCAGAGTCAGATTTTGGAACAAGCATTTACACCATCGTAGACGTATAATGTCAGAGCAGGGCTTGTACTTTAGAATTGATCTCTGAAGATGTCACGGGAGTCCCTGTCACGTGTGTGTTAGTAAGCCTAAACTTCACAGTATAAAAAGATACTGGTTTTACATAATAAACACACGCTGCAAATGACTTGAACTGTTTCAGGCCTGGAATATCTCTTACTGTTCTCCTTTATGAATTCTCTTTCTAATATTTGGGTATTTGTCGTCGATACCGTTTTCCTTATTCTCCTTCTCCAAGTAGATCTCCTTCCCCTCCTTTATTGTTGGGGAGACCTTTCCTATCCCTTGAACATACAGAAGCAGCTCCTTGCGCCATCTACCAAGAACACTGCTTTCAGGGCGTCAGCCCAAGGTTGCCGCAAGGGGCTCAGGGCTGCTGCTGGATCGCCGTGTTCTGTCTGATGTAAGGTCCTGGCAAGTAGATGGCATCCGTGGGGGCAGACCCAGCACCAGGTCATGTAGGACACAGCCAAGGAGTCACTCCGGACGTGCTGGAAATGGCAGCTCTCTGGAGCACACCGTGGGCCGCCAAGCCAGGCCCCCCTGCCGCTCGGGAGCGCTGAGGCTCAGGAACCGCACACCTGACATCCCCTGTGCCGCAGCCTCTTCGTGGCTTCTCTCCATCTTGACTCTCTCAGAGCCATGATCAGGCGTTCCTTCTCTTAGTAGAAAAGCAGCACTTCTCCACTGTAACCCGTTTGCTTTGATTTTCTGAACACCGAGTCTGGTCAGGGGCCTTTGTGCTCCTTTGCTGTTTGTGGGAAGCTGAGATCCAACCTGATGTGCCATTTCCAGCAAACGTGCAGACCCTCTGGCCTGTGTGGCCATGGCCTACTTGCATCTCTACCTTCATGTTACTATCCATTCTACTTTTATTCTTCTCTTCCCCCAACTTTCATTAAGTATTTGCGTGCTCCAAGTATGTATACAAAAGTACATTAAAGTCTTTCATTGAACAAGATAAAATATTTTTTAAAACCTTTCAATCAGTGGCCTAAGCCATCTCACTAATAACATGGTACATCGCACTGTATTTTGTATTCACCTGGGGGACGTTTGTAAAGAGTGGAAGATCTCTGCCATCAGGAGCGTGGCTGTGGCTGTCGGGGAAGCCCTGCGGGCAAGGCGCCTTTCCAGGTGCAGCCCTGGGCCAAGGAAAACAAACATGGACTCTACTTGGTGCCCGTTGGGTGATGTCAACCCCCTTGGTAGGTCTTCTTGAGCCAGAATATACTCCCGCGAATTCTTAAAGACCTTGGAGGGGGCAGGAAGCATCAAATCCTTTTGCCATCATGGAGATGAGATGAAATCTTTCTATACTTATTTAGGAACCTCACATTGAGTTTGAAACACATGTTTTCCAAGTTCCATAGCACTCGACTTGATCCCTAATGCAACATAATGCCCCACAATCATTGTTCCAGACAGTTCCTATGTGGAATGTGACCCAACATCTAGAATACTGGGAATTCCAGGAAATTGACCTGGGTGGATGTTACAATCATGTTCCAAAATATTTGACCAAATCAGCCAACCATCTCAAATTCCCTTGTAGAGAAATAGCATTCTACAGCTAATTTGGATGCCTTGCCACATGTTTTTTTCATTCTGTTACTAATTTTAAAGACTTGACCTATTTCCCACCCAGGAACTTTGACAGAACATCCTTCACATGCGTATTGAGAGTTATCCCGTGGGAGATGGATTAGAGGGGTGCTCTGTGGCTCAGGGGAAGGAGGACTAACAAAATCGTGAGGACAATCCTCATTCAGTGTCAGGAAAAACTAACAATTAGAGTCGTCTCAATATTGTGTGAGATAGTGAGCTTCTTGTCACTGGTGGTGGTTAAGTAGTATTAGCATTTAGCAATGTTGGAAAGATGATTTCTGTGTTGGGCAGAAGTTTGTGCTAGATAGTTCTTAGCTCTCTCCCGCCCTTGAGATATATGGATACTTGGACACACACACACGGAGACAAACACCACACTTCTCTCTTTCAAAGGGATCTTCCCTGTGCTTTCTGCCATTCTTTCCTTCCTCCTCTGCCTTTATGCATATTTCCTTCTAAGATATTTTGAGCGAAGCCCTGTGTGAGGTAGGTTCTGACATAAAAGCCCAGAGACCACACAGTCCATCCCTGCCACTGGGCAGCCTTCACATCCCCCAGCCCCCTCCCCTCCATTGAGGAAAGAATCCATTTCCAGTCTAATGAACATTTTCAGCTCATACCCAAGGGCACTTCTTAAAGGAAGATGATTCTGTTTAGTAGCAGCCCCGGCTTTCATATAAATGCCCTAGTGGAAGTTAAATATTCTTACTAGCTCTAGCTTTGTAGTCTTAATGGGTTGCAAGAGTCCTGAATGGATTGAACTTCCTCATAAAATTCTGTCTTGTGCATGTATCTTCTCATTTTTCTGGTTCCTGAAACACCCGATCTAATTACCATTGAGCCATCGGATTGCCAGGGCGCTGACCTGCCTGCGAGCTCCGCCTCCGGGGCCCAGGAAATCCAGGTCAGGAGGAGTCCTTGGAACCCTGAAGCAGTGTGTTCTCAGCCTGTTCCTCAGGAACCTTCAGAGACTACCGTCCTGGACAGTCATTTCCAAAACACTGTGTGTTGTGCTTACCCACCGACATGGTGCAGTGGGCAAAGCAGGCCGAGATGCGAGGTTTAAGGAAGCAGTGGGTTAGCGAAGGAGGAAATAATACCTGGTAGCATCAGGGTGAGAGAGCATATAGCTACCCCTGAAATCCAGGGTTCCTGCGCTGCAATGTCTGTTGGTTGATTGTTATGGTAACTGAGAACACAGTGCAAGGGTAAGGTGACAGCCTTCCCACTGCCATGCTTTGTCTGGGTTGGGTCAGATGTGCCCCGTCTCAAGGACTTAGCCCCTTAGGGGCATTTATCTGCCACCAGTTAAGGAGAGTGTTGCTAACCTATTACCCCTCCCACAGCATGGAGATGCTTTGAGTCGAGTCTTCAGAGGCAGCTGTAGGGCCCAGTGTATACATGAGAGTCAGTCAAGTATGCCCAGCACTTTAACAAGCCTGTTTTTACACTGCTAATGGTATTTGATTTTGTGTTGCCTTTCCTAGGTTTGCTGGGATGGGGAACCTGCTCAAAGTCCTTACCAGGGAAATTGAAAACTATCCACATTTTTTCCTGGATTTTGAAAGTAAGTTCCAAAAATTAAAAGACAATGATGGAAACTTGTCACTTCCTTTATTGCTTGGTTAATAAGGAAATTTTAACATAAAGATTTTGTATGTTATTTGAACCAAATTCAGCTATCACTCTGCACTTCTTTATAATGAAAATAATGTCCTTCTTGCTTCTCACATTTTTTTAAAACCTGGTAGAAAATCTTTTTATTGTGTCCATGTTCTTCTTTGATTTTAGAAATGATCAGTTTTTGTAGACTTAGCATAAATCATCATCATATATTTTCCTAAGAATTTTCATGAATCACTGCATCAAATTCCAAAGAAAAATAGTAAGCGTGGTCATTTATGCATATTAATATAAAATGAATATCACTAGAGATGAAAGGGAAAATGACCAAAACCGAAAGTAAAGTTTTTAGATGATTTATTCTTTGTCATCTCCATGATTTGTGTGATCAAATATGTACAATTATTTGTACAACAATATTTTAGGAGATACACTACTTTAATCTGAAAGATTATAGGTTTAGATTTTTTCTAAAGATAAAATGGCTTTAGAATCGTGACGGTGTAAATTGGTTGCAAACTTTATTCTGCTTTAAACTTTCATTTTTCAAAAGGGTTTGTAATCTCTATTAGAAATAATTGGACCTTCCTTACACATAGGTTAAGCATTCTAACAAAGAGGGATTTTCTATATAAATGCCAGAAGATCCTTCCAAAGTGTGTTAATCCAAAATGCCCAAGCCCCCAGAAGTATCTTTTCATTGTTCTTTGCTGTGTTTAAAACAGCCACTTGGAAAGAAAAAGTGCTCCCAAAGCTCATGTGTTCTGAAAACGAGAATCTAGATTCTATGCACTGAAAGATACCTAACCTCTGATTAATTCCGTTTCTTGTTGATGATATGGTTGGTTTGGTTTGGTTTAGTTTGGTCAGAGGTGCAGCTGGGAGCTCAAAGTTCAGACTGATTTGATACTTCAAATGCAATGTCCTTTTTTACTAGTGTAATTTTTGCTACTCATCTAAAATATATCATGTGTTGTTGTGACTAAAATGATGATGTGTTAATAATTTTAATGAATCTTACAAGCCAGCTATTTATTATCCTGCCACCCTCATTTTACTGTTCACATCTTCAATCGCTGCCTCCCACCTCTTGCTTTATGCACTCGGCATTGCTGCATTCAGGGGTGCAGAGGCCACAGTGGCGGTGCAGGACCCCATTCACAGACAGCTGCAGGCACGGAGACGCCGCGGCGAGTTCACGCATCCTGTCCCAGAGCCATCAACTCCGCATGCAGCCCTGTACGCTCGCAAGAAACTCCCAGGACTCTGCGACCCACTTTTGCCAGTTTAGCTGTTCTTAGATTCTTGGCTTTCATGTTCCACAAGGACAAATGTTGAGTTATTTGGCAAGTCTACACTTTAAAGCTTTTAAAGGATAAAAGTAAAATCTGTAGGGTCTAAAGCGGTGGTCTCCAGGGTGCTCGCTGGAGCACGAGGTCTCTGAGGCTGTCTCAGGGCATCCCCTCGCGCCCTCTCTCCCGAAGACCCGGGCACCCAGGTCTGCTCAGTATTGTACGTTGGGCATTTTCCTGACATTTTACTTAAAGGAAGGTTCTGGTGGCTGAAGAGAAAGTTGAAAAATCTGGAATTTTGATGATAGTTTATGGTGCCAAACTCCATTGGGAGACACTATAATTTCTCTAAGGAGAGGAAGTGTGGACTAAATTCCTGTGTCTTGTGGCTCATTTCCAGAACTAGAGCTATAGCATTTAAGTAAAATAGAAAATGTAAATTTATCAAATTAAAGCCCTGTTTGTTTCCCCATAAATCCCAAGGAGTAGGTTAACTTTCTTTCACAGAGGAAAAAACCAAAACTCTGAGAAATTAACTAACTGGGCCGAATCACCCAGGGCACGCCTAGGGGAGCTGGGAGGGGGGCCGGGTCTCCTGGGCTCTCCTCTGGGCACTTCCCTGCTTCCCTGAAGTGCTTGCCACGAGCAGCTCCCTCGAGATGCCGCAGCCATCGTGTGCAGCTGGCTAGAGAGAGGCGCTTTGGGAGTCTACAAACCAAGGCATCTTGTGGAAAAACGCTGATTTTTGTGTCTGGATCCTGGAAATCAGTTCTTAAAAGTGACTTTCAAGAATGAACGAGGATGGCCTGGGAGGGTGGGGAAGGCAGGCCGCTGTCACGATTTTTCCCTGAGTCTGTAGATTTCAGCGGAAGCCTGAGAGGATGAGCTGAGCGTGGTTACGAGCATCAGTGTTACGGAGCTGAGCCAGCTGGGCGCTGCCTCAAGTCACAGGCTACGGTGGAGGGCAGGAGAGACACACGGCTCAAGACAACACGAAATAAGGGAGTGGAGGGGGCGCAATGTGCCATGGGAGAGAGGGACGGACAGTGCGCCTTTGGTTCTTGAAATGGAAGGATACAGAAGGCACAGAGAGGTCTTGCAAAGGGTGGCATTTGGAACAGGCTTTAAAGGATGAGCTGGATTTCCACAGGAAAAGACAGGAAGAAGAGTTTTCCAGGAGGTGGAAACAGTATGGCCAGTGGTCATGTTTGAAGAGCAGCAAGGGTCCACTGCTGACAGAGCACCAAATACTTGTAAAGACGTGGAGGAATGGAAGCCTGGCTTGGATGAGAGTGTGTCAGGTGCAGCTGCCAGGCGTAGGTCCAAAATTGGGAGTCCGCTCCTAAAGAATAACCGAGTCCCTGAGGGAAAACCAGAGGGCACACAGGGCTGAGTCAATAGTCGACAGGAACTTTAGGATGACTTGTGCTTAAAGGGAGTGTGAAGAGAAAGAAGATTCAAGAAAGCGTCGTTGTAGAGGAGGGAAGAAAACTTGCTCAATTGAGATTCTTGAGGGAGGTCAGTTTTGTGAGCCGGTGTTTGGCCCCTTGTCGAGAATGGAGCATTGAGCTCTGGGGGGGTGGGGGGTGGCTCAGGAACAGCTCCTGCCCCCTGAGGGAACAGAGTGGGGCAGCCTAGAGAGGACAGACTCTCACGAAGGAGGGAGCGTGAACAGAACCAAATGCCGCAGAGCGTCCAAGAGGACAAGGCTGCTAAAGGCGATGGTGAACTGGGAGGTGAGCTGTCCGACCGCTGCAGACCACCCAGAGAAGCTTCAGGATTTATTGCTGGATCACAAAGGGTTAAGGGGTGAGGGCAGAGGAAGGAAGGCAGGCTGAACAGCATGTAGTAACGACTTAAATGAATTTGGCACCTCTAGTCTAAGTGCTGAATGTTCTTTTTGAAGTAGGCAATGGAATATAATTGAACTGGGTCAAATAAATATAATTAAGCTGGGTCACAACATGCTACAAAATTAGACACATCTGTGGTTAGGTTTTCCAGTTGCCTAGATCTGATTTAAATTCTTGTTTGACCTTTGTAGAAAGTTCTACACTTTATGCTCACATTTCTACACAACCATTTAACATCTTTTTCATTGTTGTTTTTTCATCCCAGTATTGTTTTCTTTTCCTCTCTCTCCCTCCTCCCCATGTCTTCATTTCCTCTTTGAAAGCTAGGAGACAGGAGAGGAAGAAAAGGGTTAATGCAGCCACCTACTCTTTCAGGAACCGTGGTTTTGGGGACAGCAACTGGAAAGAAGGAAGCTGGAGGCTCTGCTGGAGACTGTTCAACCACATCCACCTGGGATGGCACCTCAGAGGGCAGCAGCCATTAGCCCTTCAGTGAAGTCCTTCCATGACTCCCAGGTCAAAATGATCATTAGAAACATCTGCGGAATGTTCTTTTGCTATAGTTGCCTGGGCCTCACCCCCAAAATTCTAATTCAGTGGTCCCACATGATGAGCAGCCTGGTTTGGGAGTCAAATTTAACGAGTGCATCCCAGTGAACACCAGCCCACCCTGAGTTTGAGATGGGAGCTAAGCCAGGCAACTCTTGGAATTCCAAGATCCAGAGCTGGGGGGTCTCCAGAATTGGTCACAGAGAGCCTCTTTTAGTTCTTGTTTCCCATTTGCCCGTGCTGAGCAGGTCATGTAGCAGGACATCAGAGCTGCAACCCCAAAGTGACCCACTTCCTCAGGCCTTCCTAGGAGTGGAGAGTCTTTGAGATAGATAGAAGTCCAGGTAGACTAAAACCTATTCAAGTGCTTCCAAAAAAGCTGTTTTGTCAATCAGCAAACACCTCAAGCTATCAAAAGGCTCTTTTGGAATCTGAATAGTCATTTCTCTGAAGAACATAAACCAATGGCCAATAAGCACGTGAAAAGATGTTCAACATCATTCGCCATCAAAGACATGCAAATCAAAACCACAATGAGATACCACTCACACCCACTGGGAGAGCCATCCTTTTAAAAGGCAGATAATAACAGGTGTTGGTGAGGATGTGGAGAAATTGGAGCCCTCCTACACTGGTGGTGGGAAAGTAAAATGGTGCAACTACTTTAGAAAACGGTCTGGCAGTGCATCAAAAGGTTAAACATAGAGTTACCATACAATCCAGGAGTTCTACTGCCAGGTGTATGGCCAAGAGAAATGAAAACATGTCAGTACCAAACCTTGTAAATGAATGTTCATAGCAGCAGCATTCATAATATCCCAAAAGTGGAAGCAACCCAAATGCCCACCAACTGATGACTGGATAAACCAAATAGGACATATCCGTTCAGTGATACATTATGCAGCAATCAAAAGAAAGAAGGGGCCCATATTTACTACCTCGTGGTTGAACCTTGAAAAAATTATGGCAAGTGAAAGAAGTCAGGCACAAAAGACCACATATTGGAGAACTCCATTTATATGAAATATCTAGAAAAGGTACATCTATAGAGACAGAAAGTAGATTGGAGGTTGTCTAGGGCTGGAGGCGTTGGGGGAAATGGAGAGTGACTGCGAACGGGTACAAGGTGGTAATTTGCATTTTATGTGCTTATTGGGTATTTACGTATATTTTTTAGAAAATGTCTGCTCAAGTCTTTTGTGTATTTTTAATTGGGTTATTTTTCTACACTAAGTTATAGAAGTCTCTTGATTATATTCGGATACCTGTCCTTAGTGAGATGTATGTGTCGCAAATAATTTCAATAGTCAGTGGCTTGCCTATTTATTTTCTTGATGTATTTTCATGAAATGAAGATTTTTTTATTTTGTTGGGGTACATTTTTTTTTCTTTTATACTAAGTGCTTCCTCTATCCTCTTTAAGAAATCATTGCCTACCCCGAGGTCGTAAAGATATTCTACTTTGTTTCCAACTGGTAGCTTTATAGTTTAAGTCTTTACATTTAGGTCAATGACTAATCATAAACTAATTTTTTTCATATGGTGTGAGATAAGCATCAAGTTTATTATCCTCTTAACATGATATATAGTTGTTTGAGTCCAGGTGGATTGCTTTATAATTTTATCAGAAATCATTGAAGTATAGTATGTGTGGAACTTTCTGGACTCTGTCTCTCCCTTTGCTCTGTTGATCTGTCTTTTCACCAGTAGGCATTGTATTGAATACCATGGCTTTATTATAGTCTTGACATTAGGAAGAGTAAATCCTTCAACATTGTTGTTCTTTTACAAGATTGTTTTGGCTATCCTAGCTTCTTTACTTTTCTAAATAAATGTCATATTCAGCTCTCAATTTCTGCAAAATATCCTGCTGTGATATTATGATTCCATTATATCTGTAAATCAATTGGGGGGAAATTGTCATCTTAACAATATTGGTTTTTCCAACTTATGAACATGGTGTATCTTTCCATATATTGAGGTATTCTTAAATTTCTCTCAGCAATGTTTTGAGTGTAGAGGTCCAGGATATCTTTTCTTAAATATAGTCCTAAACACTTCATATTTTGACCATATTAACTTTAATTTATGCTTAGTGTTTGCGTGGCATGTGTTTTTTCCATTCTTTTACTTTTTATCTTATTTGCATCTTTATCTTTAAAGTGTGTTTCTTGTAAGCAACATGAAGTTGACCTTATCTTTTTCATCCAGTGGATAAATCTGCCTTTTAGTGTTTAGTAATTTAATTAATTATTATATGTATGTTTAATTAAGTTTGTATTTGGGTCTATTTTTGTTGTTGTCTTCTATTTGTTGTATTTGTTCTTTCTCTCAATCTTTTCCTGATATTTTTGCATAAATAAAATAATTTTTGGTATTCTATTTTGTCTTTTTTTAATTTTTTAGTTATACCTCTTAATGTTTACTTTAGGGATTATAATTTGCATCTTTAATTTATCACAATCTACCTTCAAAATGTATTTTTTACCTCATGAGCAATTTAAGAATGTTATCACAGTATACTTCCAATTACCACCTTTCTACTTTTGTGCTTTTCTTGTATATTTTTCTTGTGACTACCTGTACTTTAATTTTCTCCTTACATTGTTATTATTTTTCCTTTAAACTGTCATTAGCTTTTAAAATGTGTATGTATGTGTAATTTTAACAGGTCCTTTATATTTACTGACCTATTTACTAGTTCTGGTGTTCTTCACTCTTTCTTACAAAACTATGTCTCTATTTGGTATCATTTCATTTCGCCTGAAGAACTTCCTTAATGTTTCTTTTAGTTCAAGTTTATTGGAGATAAATTCCTTGAGTTTCTAATTGTCTAAAGAGGTCTTTATTTCATCTTCATTTTTGAAGGATACTTATTTCTAGATATAGAATTCTAGATTGACAGTTGTTTGTTTTTGCTTTCAGCACTTTAAAGATATTATCCCATTGTCTTCTGACCTGCATTGTTTCTGATGAGAAGTTACTTGTAATTCTTATTGTTGTTTCTTTTTATGCTATGTGTCTTTTTTTCTCCAACTGATGTCAGTATTTTCTCTTCATTGTTTTTTTACTTCAGTTTAACTCTAATGTACCTAGGGATTTTCTTTGTTTTTATCCTATTTGAGATTCTCAGAGCTATTGGGTCTGTGGGTTAATGTCTTTCGTTTGGGAAACTATTGACCATTATCTTTTCAAATACTACTTTGGAAATGTAGACCCTTTGGGCAGCAGGTTAGAGTTACAACTGCAGGGAGAGGTCAGTCTGTTAGCCCCCAAAACCAGGACCATTCAATCATCCATTGCTGACAACACTGTCCATGATCAAGCACCGTTTCACAAGTGTGTATTTGTCTCCTCCACTAGTGAGCACCTCCCTCAGGTGCACACTCAGGTGGTGTCTTATTTTCATATTCTTGTGTCTCTTCCAGTGCCAAGCAAGGGGCTGGACATGAGCTAAAAGCTTAGGAACATTGGGTTTGATTGGTGCTAAATGTTAAGTAACTATCTGGAGAGCATCTCCTGCATTCCTAGCGTGAGGCAAAGGGGAGGCGTTTGTGTGTGTGTGTGTACGTGCCCGTGTTGGGAGAGGGAGGCATCAACCAGTGGGAAAGGGCACTTGAATACAGGAACATGAGAAGAGCATGATCTATTCTTCAAGCGTATATAATTTTATTGGGCAGTGTTTCAGTTTGCCAAAGGGCCTCAGCTCTTTGAGCCTCTCGGGGTTTTCTATTCTCTTGCAGTCCTCTCTCTCACATGGCAGAATCAAACACAGCCACTCCCTTTTCCTGTATCTGTCTGTCTCTCTGTGTCTCCCTTTATATCAGACCCAGCAAGAAGGCAGAGACTCAACTTGAATCACGCCCCACAGTTTAATCCAGTCAAATGGTTCTCATGCCCACAGGAATGGATTCATTTAAAATGTAATCTTTTGCTTTGTGGAATTCACAAAATTCAAACTGTCACAGGCACACTGAAGAGGTGAAATAGCAGTGCAGGAGGAGAGGGGCAGTCCTCATTGCTGGGCGAGCCGGAAGTCCAGGTGCCAGTCTGGGGAAGAAATGGTGTCCTAAAAGACACATCTGTCATTACGAGCAGAGCCTATCTTTCCGAACACCAAAGACGAGGGTGTTAAGAAGGAAGTTTTAAAGCCTCCAAATCACCGTGTTCTCTGAAAAGCTCTTCTTTCAGAACTATAGTCTCCTCCTCACTAGAACATGGGGGTTGAGTCAGATTAGCCTACCATCTGTGATTTTTTTTTCCTGTCACTACTCATCTCTTCTTTCATCTGCCCTTCTCTGGTACTGCCTTATCTGCTAAGGTGTTTAGAAAAAGCTAGATAATTGTGGGAGAAGAGAAACAGAGAAAACAAGGGATGTATTTTGATCTAGTGGCCTCACTTTACGAGTGGGTAAAAAACCAGATCAGACTTGGGAAGCAATTCATTTATGGCAACTCAGGGAGTCAGTCAGAAATTTCTAGTATTTTTACTTCTTAGATGCTAAATCTTTTTTTAGTGTCAACATCTTCATTATAACCCTACCTGGTAGGGAAGAGGCAGGGCTATTGTTAGCTTTGCTCCCATTTAATAAGAACTAATCTGAGGCCCAGAGAGATTAATTGGTTTGTCTTGAGGTCTCATACTCAGTGAGTGGCACAGTGGGATAGGACCCAGTACTCTCCCTCCCACTTCCATTTCTATCCTCATGACACCACAGGGATCCCAACCCTCCAAGTACCTTAATCCTTCCAGCGCTTTCAGTCCCTGTCTGATTGCTCTGTAGGAAATGGCTCTGCACCCTAGTGTGGGATGACTAATGTTCCTGTAAAAATAAATATGTCAGCCCAGCCACACTTATAGTGTCCAATGGACCTCTGCAATTTTACGTTGTTTCTGTAAGCAGTTAATATTATACTATAAATCATTACCATTTTACATCCCCAAATGTTAATAATAGATGATTATTTATGTCTCTTAGTTTATCTTGAAGGGGAGAAGGGATGGAGGAGTGAGGAAGTGGGGTGGGAAAGAAGAGCTATAGAGTTAATTTATGGCTCCGGCAAATCCTTTCTGCTGTACCTTTCTTCAGTGTTTATACCACAGCCTTTGGGGCACACAGATAGCCATATATCCTGTTGATGAAATGCCAGGACTTCCTTCAAAACCAAAGACAACTTCCAATAAATTTCCTACACACACATTATCTCAGGTTAATTTGTCTGACTCTCTGTCAGGTTTTCCATACAAGCCTAACTAGGTTGTTAGGAGGAGGCGTGTGTGTTCCGGTGCATTTGGAGGCAGAGTGAGTCCTTGGTTGATTTACAAAGATAAGGAGACTTTGATTTGACAGCCCTTCTCCAGCTTGAGCCTGCAGTTGTGTCCTGTAGTGGCTTCATCAAAGGCATTCCTGACAAACAAAGCACATCACCACCTTCCTCTCCCTTAACACCCTGGAATGCTAGGCATGCTGCTTTAAATAAGCAACTCTGTGGTCCATGCTGGAATCCACCCATCCGATTCTGACACCAAAATGTTGGCAGTTGATACTCAGCATCCCTAGAAAATTGAGACAAAGGAAGACAAATATGTCCCCTGCAAATGCAGTTAATTCTGGTCAACCATATTAATTGATAAGTGAGGATTTTTTTCCCATTAAAAATTCTAAGCACTTTTAATTTAGTAAGTCTTGACAATATATGTTTGCAAGGTTACAGTGCACGTGATACATTTCATACTTTCCGCAATAGCTAGTCCAGAACAGGAGCTTAAATCACCACCTGGGTAATGACCTGGAGAGGCTTGTTCCAGGGCGCCCAGAAGCATTGGTTCCCGAGATTGCCTGTTTAAATCACAGGAATTTTTAACAGCTTTGTGGTTAGGCGGGAGCGGCCCCAGCCTTGTGTAACCATTCTCCTCAATTTCAGTGCAGTGACCGGTAGCCGTTATAGGTTTAGACAGTCACGCTCACGGGAAGCAGCACCCAAGAATTCATTGGCCGCAACTGGGAACCATTTCCACCAGTAAGACTACCGGTGCGTGCCTAGGAATGCGTGTCTTGGACAAAAAGTCAATCTTTGTGTTGAAAATAGAAAGCAAAGCCCACAGTTCAGAGTTCCTATTTGCTCAGCAAATACTTCAGGGTGTTGCTGATAGGTTAAGTATGGCAGCCTTTTCTCTTCTTTCACCTTCAAGGCCTCTGGATACCTTCGCTGACATCTAGAAGCACAATAAACATGAAAAGCATGGTCACCAATTGGATCTGAATATGGAGAATGCCAGGTGTGTAAAGTCCAAAGCTCGTGAAGGGCTATTTCAGAAAGCAAAGTGGAAACAGCCTTGGGATCTGGAAGAGTGAGCCTATTGCAGGTTTTCACTCTGCCAGACTCAACAAACTCCAGTTAGTGTGCTAACCACACCAAGGGGCACTGAAGCCATCGATCAATAACAGACGATTTTAGAAAACGGGTATTACTGAAAGTGGAACAGCCAAACTGATTGGAGACAAGTACAAGTATATTAATTGTAACAGTTAAAGATGTATCAACACAAAAACTATTTGGAGAAGAGGCAGAGGAGAGGATCGGGAAGGAATGCCAAATTCACGTCTTTCGCTGCTTCCCATCGCTCACCCTTCTCTCCAGCCTGGTCGCTCTCCTCATTTACTCATCTTAGGTTAACTTGTTTGATTCTCTGTTAAATTTCCCGTGCAGTCCCAAATGGGCTGTTGGGAGGGGGCGTGTGTGTTCCTGGCACGTTTGGAGGCAGAGTGAGTGCTGGGCTGACTTATAAAGACGAGAGCACTTTGGCTTGACAGCCTTCAAAGCTTATTACCCCAGCGCACGGGACATCATCTGTGACGCTGTGGACAGGAAAGGAGACTCTGCTTCCAAAGCTCTCAGAATTCAAAGGCAAGCAGATGCACCATCGCAAGACACAGCGTGAGAAGTATATTCGAGTCATTCTTCCAACTAGTAACTCAACAAAATTTGCTTGAGCATCTCTTTACAAGGAACCCTGGTAGGTCTTGGACATACAATGTCAAGTCAACAAATATGGCCAGAGACCTACAGTCTAATGGAGAAGAGTCTCATTAATTCATTCTGACATTTTGATGGTGAAAGAAGGATAAGTCATGGCCTTCCATGGAAATGTGGGCTAATGTTACTAGTCACCTAGGGTTTCACAGTCTTTTCCCCATTTCAGAAGGAAGACTGGCAGGCAGACGGACAGACTAGAGCTCCTCCCAGCCAGCATTCTCCGTCTTGGACGCTGATGCCACCTGGGATTTGAGTGCCCTGAGAATCCGGGCTTCCAGCTCTCTGGCTCCCAGGCAGGGGCTGTGCTCCTGGCACCAGGAGCCTGGTCATTAGCTGGAAGGGGAGGCGACTTCAGTTTCCATGTCTGGGGAAGGGGGAAGACATAAGGCGTCCAATGAGACTAACAAATTAAAAAAGAAAATGAACCAACACGTTTCTAAGCCCAGATGAAAGAAGGGGTGATGGATTGGATTTCTTCCACTGCACCCCACCCCCCGCCAAGCCTGGCCACAGGAGAAGCATTTCCAACATGACACCAGGAAATCTGCCAAAAGAAACAGTTTCCCGGAGAGGGAGGCTGGGGGCTGAGGATACTGTTTCGCAGATCTCCGAGGGCGCCGGGAAGGAGCCACTGTGTCCTGGAAGGCCCCGCCATCCCCCCAACTCTGCCGCCCCCCACGCTGCTCTCCCACTGGCCCTTTGTGTTACGGCCATGCCAGCACCCAGCCGGCTGAGCGTGCGTCCTTCGCCCGCACGGCCCGAGGCGCTTGCCCCGCCGCCACGGCCACTTGCCAACCAGCCTTTTGGAAGCTGTTTTATTTCTGAAGGCCTCTGCTTTTAAAAACCGACTTTTCAATCGTTTTCCTTTCGGGTCTAAGTAATCATCAAAAGAATGCCGCTGCTTTCCCAGCTCTCCTCCAGCCCAGTCGGTCTGGATTCTGTTTGGTCTAAAGCTCAAGTGGTGACTTGCTGGGGTTGAGTCAGGTGCTGGCTGAGATTAGAAGAATTCCTTTTCTGCCTCAAAGCGCCCTTTTCTCCACACACTGCTTCGCCACTCTATCCGGACAGACCCGCAGGCCCCCCGAAACTTGTTCACAGGCTCTGTTTTGCTTTGCCTCTTCTTCAAGTAAGTCTCTGTCTAGGAAGCGGTCTTTGTCCAGCTTCTTGTTTCTTCATCAAGGGCGAAGGATTTGAGTTCACGAGAGTTTCATTCCTACTCGTTTTCGAGGGTCTCGGCTTTGCACATTTCTCTTCAGTTCTCTCCTGACTTTATTCTGACTAGAGCAAGAAATGTTCCACAGAAGTGCTTTCTCCAGCTGCGATCTTCCTGGGAATGATTGTGGGTTTCTGTTGAAGACGCCCAAAGCACTTTGAGAATGGCTTGGGAAAGCAGGAAAAGGTAAAATCTGAAGTGGATTGTTACTGAGAGTAGCGGTGTACCTGAGGAGGCTTACCAAATGCTGTGGGCAACAATGGCCGTTAGGAGGGGATGAAAAGTAGCAGGATTCCTTTCTCCTTCCGTTTCCCACGTAGACGCTCTTCTCTAACCTGGAAGCCTCTCACCTCTTAGCGGCCCCACTTCCTTGCATCCATCTCCAGGCCTTCCTTCTTGTTGCTCTCTCTTCACGGAAGCGTTTCCTCAGGACCTCCGTCCACCCAGCCCAGTCCCATCTCTCACACTGAGCTTTTCCCACTCCTCCCTTTCCCCCACTGCCCCTCAAAGACCACACTCACCATTCCCGCCTCTGAACCTTGCTGCACGTGTACCCGAGCACCTACTTATTCCCTAGCTGGAATCTGTCTTGTTCCAGGAAGGTACAGCTCACAACATTTCCAGGTAACCTGTGAGTGCTGAGTTTTTGTAAAAGGGAATTGCCATAGACTGATGCATTTTTGCCCTTCACTTCTTAAGTAACTCTACCAGTGTCTTAGGTCTGAGACAGGACCTGCTAAGGAAAATGTTCTCAAGATCTCCCAGAGCACCCTGGCTCCAGGGTCTGGCTTTGGGTCCGTGCAGGTCCAGCAGGTGGTGGTGGGAGCAGGAGCAGCCACACCTCACCGGGTTTCTACTCTGACAGCGCTTCTGAAGAAGGCAGGCTCCTTGTGACAGGTCAGCATGGTCATTGCTTTCCTTGGCTCTCATCACTGTGATATATTCTACCCATTACCTACTTACTCATCTCTCCTATATTCCCACAGTAACACCGGTGAACTATCACCTCTTTAAACTTCCACAAATATTAGTCAAAATTGGGGTAGGATCTGGGAAGTGTCAGACCAGGTAGAACTTTCTTCACCTTTCATCAGTAAGGTCTGCCAAGAGAATTCAGTGCCTTAGGATTTGGATCTTTAAAAATGGAATTTTAGGAGGTAACGTCTGTCCCCTTCCTCCATTAGCTGTGGCTCTGTTTTGTATCGGTGGGGTGGGCTGACTCCTACCAGCCCAGGCCGGTAACCCCTCAACCCTTAGCTAGCAGCCCCAGGATCGCTGCTGGGGACAGGAACTTACGTTGACTGTGGGAATATCATCCAGTGTCAGCTCAGTGATGAGCTTTGGTCTCTCTGTGGCTGTTAGAATATTGTCTTCATTCATGTAGGCTACCACATGTCACGGGATCAAGACCGAGGGTGAACAAAGCGTGTCTGTGCAGAATGCTAGAGTAAGAGCTCATTACAGTGTGAAGTCTCGGTGCTTTCCATGGACAGTGTGCTCCAGAAAGGTAGTTCAGGGGCATGGCTCTGCAGGTTAATTATCCAATATTTAAACTTATTTTTATGTGGAAATATGAGGATGACTTTTCTCCATCTCTGCTCAGATTCCCAGGTTTTCCATCGTAACAGAAATATTCAGTGACTTCTCCTATCACAAGTGGGCCCTAAAAGGCAGTGTGTGTCCCATCTATTACCCAGCCCAGTGCTTGGCACATAGAAGCTGTGCAAAAATTGTGTTCTGCACCAATAAACAAAAAAGTGGCCACAATGAGTCCAACATGCTCAGTTCAGTGAGTGCAGAAGGACTGGTGAATGTTTTGAATTGAGTAATGGGCAGTTTCCTTTCCCTCCCCAGCAGTTTGTGTTGAAGTGTGAGTATCAAGCCTCAGGAATAAGACAGAATCGCCCACCAGGTAGAGGTACATGTGCACCCTCTTCCCGGGCTGCCTGAGCACAGCCCCTGTGTGTTTTGCTTTCCCTGCTGTGCAGATGCCCAGCCCACAGAAGGAGAGCAGGAGATATGGAACCAGATCAGCACGGTCCTCCAGGAGTCCGAGAGCATCCTCGCAGACCTTCAGGCCTACAAGGGCGCGGGGCCGGAGATCCGAGACGTACGCCGGTGGTCCCGGGCGCTGGCGGCACCCCTAGAGGAATGGGGGAACCACACACACATGCGGCGGGAGGAGCCACAGCCTAGGACTTCCTAGAGCGCCAGGGAGAGCATGAGGGGTGTGGCCTTGAAAGGCCCAGGAATGGCCCCTTTTCTTCTCTGCATTAATCTGAGCACACAGGGCTCGTCAAACATGTCAACAATACTTTGTCAATATGTGACTTCATGAAAGGGAAATGTGCATACAAAGTCTCTGAACAGCAGTTGAAACAGGAGTTGTGGGGTCTGGATGGCCATCTTCTTTCCAACATATCGTGATAATTTTGGCACGTCCCACCAGTGTCTCAAACACCAGCCATGAGCCACCTCGCTTTAGGTAGCCTGCAGGTCTGTCATCTTGTAATGTCCCATGAGACTAGATAAATAGATAAATAAAAAAGAGAAGGATAGCAGCAAAACAAAAAGGAAAGAAAGAAACCATTAGTTTGACTTTTGAGGCTTCATAATGCCTCAAAGGCAAGAAATGTCACATTCTCCTTATTTGAAAACAGTAGTTTTGTGGGAATATCAAAACACACATACACATACCTCCACCACCTCCACCACAGCACCACTTCCACCACCTCCACC
>JAQZBX010021052.1:0-32562 GCA_029593785.1 Cabassous unicinctus
CTTGACCACATTCTTATTGTTTTTTTTCCCAGTCTTATTGTTTTTAGGGAGGGGTAAAAATTAGCATTAGCATGTGCCTGAAAGTAATTGTGATAAGAATAATAAATCAGGCAATAGACAGGGGGGAATAAAATGTTAAAAGAAACAATAATGGATCACTTGATTTAGATGCTGGCTTTTTGGTCAATCAGGGTTGTGACAAATACTAGTGGAGAGTCATTGGGCAGGTAAACATTTGGTATACGAATAGGATTTAAAAATCTAGGCAGTTATAGTCCAGTTTGAGCAGGGAGGTGTGGAGGAGTAGAGATGGTTTAGAGAATTAGATTAGTCTCTACCAGTTCCTTTTATTAAGGTCTTGTGACTTTCCTTCTTGTATTATTATCATGATCAGCAAAGTTTTTAATGTCAGATTTCTTAGCTGGTAATTTCCAAAATCCACCTTTCTTGGGTTAAATTGAAATTGCTTGTAAAAAGAGCATGAGGACCGTTTTATTTTCATCCATATATGTGTTTAGTTTAGGTATTTGTAATCTCTGCTCATAGTGCCCAGAGGAGAACTGGCTTTGGGATGCTGGTCCTTGCCCCATAGCACTTAGATTCATTCAAATCCGTCATTGCTCATAACTGTAACCTTACACACAATGGACTGTGAGTACCTCCAGGTCAAGATCTGGGCTTTATGGATTTCATAATCCCTGGACCTAGCACAGCAAGCAAAGGCTTAATAGCTATTTGTTCAGTAAATTAATGAATAGAGTTTATGTTATGAAAACACCTGAAACAAACACCCTTGGCCAAATAAACACCCTTGGCCAAATGAGTCTGAGATTTGCCGTCTATTCAGCCTTCCCAACTAGGTAAATTCAAGTTCTCAAAGCTGGTTGGAACTTGAATCTTTACACAATTTAACTCTTCATTTTATATGGCCATGTACACTTCATTTCTTCATGAGTGTGGTGGCCAGTCTCCCAGATGATTCTCATCTGAAAGGTTGACCTTTGGAACCATTAAGATAGTGCAGACATGACAGAGTGTGACCTTCAAGGGTAGGGCATGAAAGACCTTTCAGCTTCCACCTTGCTTTCTATGAGATAACTCAGCTCCCATGCTGTGAGGACACTCAAGCAGCCAACAGAGAGCTCCTTGTGTGAGACACCGAGGCCCCCTGCCTAGAACCAGCACTAACCAGCCAGTCATGGGAGGGAGTTTGAAAGGGGATCCTCCAGCCCCCTTTAAGCAGGGATTGCCATCTCATGAGGACCTCTGAGCCAGAACCACTCAACTAAAGTGCCCCTAGATTCCTGTGTGAGATGATAAATGTTTATCATTTTAAGCACTGGTGTTTTGGGAGAATTTGTTACACGGCAATAAATAGCTAATACCGTGTGTGACGGGCTTGTCTCACCAAATAGATTATAAGCATCTTGAAAGGAAAAAAAAACCTGTATCTTTCATTTCTCATGGTGACTTTCATAGTATTGAGACAAAATTGGGCTCAATAAATGAATGCTAATGCTTCAGAGTTACCTTCAAGTCAGGTATTTATTTAATACCCACCAGATGTTCTTCTAGGGGCCAAGGAAAACAGTAAACAAAAAGGGACAAAGTTGCGGAGCGCTTGTAGCTCACTGGTTGAGCACCTGCTTTGCATACACGAGGCCCTGGGTTCAGTCCCCAGTATCTCACGGAGACAAAAAAGGGACAAAGTAAATTCTAGAGGGGAAGACAGATACTAATAAAAAATACAGATATAGACCAGGTCACTGATGATACGAAGCTAAGAAAAAAAAAGCAAAGATGGCGGATGCTGTCTTATAGACTTCATATAGGGTATCTGGGAAGACTTTTGAACAGAGAGCTGGTTATGTATCTGGGAAAGATCATCTGCGGCAGAAGGAATCGCAATTTCAAAGGCCATGAGACTGCAAAGGCTTGGTACATTCCATAAGGCCAATATGGTTACGGTTGACTTCACTTTCTGTTTCACATTTCACTATTTAGTTAATTGAGGTGTTTTATAAGTGCAACTTTACATTTGTATCTCTCTCAGTGGCTTGGAGTCATCTTCTTCCCTTTCCCTTTTTCCTGAATTTGAACAGATCACCTTATAGTGGCCTACTTTTAACAGACCTGTTTGTGCAAATGGGTCATTATGTAAAAATGAAAATGGCCAATGAGTCAAAACAGGCTAGTATTTATAGGTGGGGTGAAGAATTAGAAAATTCAGTGCTTGCAATCTTCCTTTTATTACTTCTGCTACTTGAAGCTTTCTGACTTCATTAAAGCCATTAGCACACATCAATAAATGATATAGCTTTTGTATTAATGCAAATATGCTTGAATGTTACTGAAATTGCAGGAAGGAATCAGGCTCAATCAATACTTTATATGTTATTAAAAACGGAGGATCTGAAATCTATAAGTATTCATTCAGCTCTCCCAACAGAATAACAAATAAAATTCTGTATCCTAAATATTCTGTCAATCCATGCTGTGAACTTTATCTCTTTTCCTCTCTTGCTGAAACAAACACAAGACCTAGAATTAGATCACTGAATAATGTGTTCTGCCTTGATTACATCCTGTTAGTGATCATAAATAAATGAAATTGTTTTGAATTCATACACATACATCTGAATTTTTTAATCTTACATTTCACCCCAGGTAAACAAGTTTATCCTTACTTGAATAAGTAAACACCCCTCAGAGAGGCATAATACAGAACTTAAATTCACATTTAACATTTTAAATTATCATGTAAACAAGAGTCCCTGCGTTGTTCTACTAGGGGCAGCAGCTGGTATTCTCTATAAGGCTGAGTGAAGTTTTTTCGTTCTTATTCACTTTTATAAACATAATTTTGGAAAATTAGCGAGTTATATTATTTGTGCTTTCATTCTGAAGAGTAGATTTTGTAGAAGGCACGTGAGGGATTGTGTAGAGAAAGAAAACAGAGAGGAAACCAAAGGGAGAGAGAAAGATTGATGCAATGCACAAAGAATCCTGTAGGTGGTGTGTGTGTGTGTGTGTGTGTGTGTGTGTGTGTGTAGATAAAAGGGTGAAAAGATAATTGCTGAGATATAACCAGAAAGCAAAAGGACAACGTTTTTAAAGACTAGAATTTGTTTATAGGAAGGAATAATAGTACATTATATAAACAATGATTAGCATTGAAAAAAGTAATTACTGTACATGCTTTTGCCTCTTAAAAATAAGAAGGAATTCAAATTGTAAGAGGCAAAAATATTAGGAACAGCTAAAAGAAAACTCACTTAGTAGTTTGCCTGGAAATCTACTACTGTACATTTTTTTATCAAAGCAATTAATTTTAAATGTATGAGGACTAGACATGTGTAGTACCACTTATAATCATTTTTTCAGCTCTAAATGCTTTTACTATAGAGCACAGGTTATGAAAACAATAAGTTCTTTAGATCTTGATCAGAATTTCTTTTATTAAATTAGTCATGCATAGGCAAAGGTATTTAAAAAATCTTTCTTTGATGCATATTTAATTCACATGAGTTGCTTAAAATATAGAATCACTTGGATATGATAATAATTTACCAAAAATATTTAATTTTGATGGAAATCATGTAAATGAATTTTCCAAACTTAAAGAAATTTCAAACTTTCTTACAAATTTATTTTTCATGCATTATAATGCAGACGATAACTATAAATTAGGTGTAAATGTAAATATACACAGAAGTCCATTCATGTTAAATTGCACAATCCTTAAAAATATTTTGTCATTGATTTTTGGGAATTAAAACTATTTTTTCTTTGATTGGCAAAACCTCTGGCATTTGTCTCCTTAAGCAACAAAAACTTTAAATATTCGTTTTCCAGGGAAATGGTTGTTTCTTAATGGCAGTTTAAGAGAATTTAGGGATGCTTTAATTGAAGAGGAAATTTTCAACAATTCTTGAAATCATTTAAGTAAAAACAAACAAATAAAACAAAGCAATAGATCCTCATAAATATGTCCCCCCAACGACGACTCCTTTTTCCTTTTAGAAACTGTCTATTTCAAGAGAAATTTAATCTGTGTGTTCCTGATTCATTTATACATCTCAGAGCTATTTCAACACATCTTGTGAACCTTTTATAAGCCTTTTCAAAGATATTTTTATTTGAACTAGAAAGTCAGGTTTTGTTGGCATTAAATGGAGCTTGGGGTGAGAGAGAAAAAGTTAGCTTGGAGCCTACAGAGTTCAAGTGATTCTAATCAAGGTCAAAGCCATTCTTCCAGTCTCGAATGAGATTGAAGTAAAGAATAGAAATGTTCACTGTGGCATAGTGTTTTGTGAGCCAAGGGTTTAAGAAAAAAGTCATAAATTCTCCTGAAACCATCAAATATCTAAGGCCTGAAACTAATTGTACACAAGGTAGAATAAGTTGTAATTTCTTGAATTTGCTTAGTGTTTTTTTTGTTTTGTTTTGTTTTGTTTAGCAAGCACCGGGGCTTTAACCAGGGACTTTTTACATGCGAAGCACGCCCTCAGCCACTGAGCTACATGCCCTCGACCAGTGTGTAAGGGAAGACCCAACTAAAGGTGGTGTCCTAGTTTCCCAGCTGCTAAAGCAAACGCCACACACAATTTATTAGTGGCTTAAATGACAGGAACTCATTGCCTCGCAGTTTTGAGGCTAGAAGAAGTCCAAAGTCGGTGTCACCCAGGCGATGCCTTCTCCCTGAAGACCGTGGCATTTCTGGGGCTGACTGCCTGCGATCCCTGGGTCCTTAGCTTTTCCATCAGCTAGCATGCCTGTGGTGATGCCTTCTTCCTCCTCCAGCTTCCTTTGACTTCTGGCTTCTTCCCGGGACTTTCTCTCTCTCTCTGGCTGAATTTCATTCTGCTTATAAAGGACTCCAGTAATGTGGATTAAAGCCCAACCTGATTCACTTAGGCCACACCTTAAATGAAGCAAGGTCGTCAAGGGATCCCGTTCACTATGGGTCCACACCCACCAGAATGCGGCCCAAGATCAAGAACCAGTCCAAACTGGGGCATATAATTCAATCCACCACAGTATGTTGTCAGGCAAGGAACTACCGTGAGCAACTGGAGCGCATTTCTGCTGGAGAATTCTGAGAGCCAGTGTAGGACACTCACCTCAGAGAGTTCCCACTCAGGGGGTGGGAAAGCCGGGCTATGTATATGCCACTTCCCAGCAGTCATTGGGTAAGGGCTGCTCCCACAGGCTTCAGGCCTGCCACGCACAGCAGACGGCATTGAGATGGTCAGGAACCAGTGCTGTAGGGTACACGGACACCATCTGCCCCTCTGACACACACTCTCTTTTACTTCAGGATAGCAACCCATAGGAGGTGTATGGTGGGCGAGGAAGGAAAACTTTGAGTGGAGTGAGTTCATTAAAGCAATTTTTCAAGCAAAAGAAAATTTGTGATTGATGCAAAGGATAATTATTCGAAGGCCTTAATTACTCCAAGTTTTGAAAACTAAGCTCATTATGTATTTACTTTGATACTCCACTTTCCTTTACATGAATAGTAATAGCTAACATTTATTAAATGCTATCTGCCCGGCACTGTGCGTGCATTAGCTTGTAATAAGATATTTAATCCTCAAAACTACCCCATCAGTAGGCATTATCCATGTTTTACAGACAAGAAACTGACACACGGAAGGGTCTGTAACTTGCCCAAGATCTCACAGCCAAACAGGGATTCAAATTCTCTCTGGCTTCAGAGCCAATCAGCCTTGCTGGGTAGTTCTACATTCCTTCTTTTGGTATTCAAAGTCATAGCTGATTTCTCCCGGAACTAACTGTTATGACTAGGGATGGAGCCAGAGCCAGCATGTTCTGTCCCCTCGACTTCAGTAGTGCACATTTTGATTTGAATTCTTGGCAGTCAATCCGAGACTTCCTCAGTATGGGTAACTAATGCTTGCCTGAAGCAAAGGTGCCAAGAATGCTCATTCCTCGTCTGCTGATGGGCTCTCCCGGTGATCTTTGAGGATTTCCATAGTCTGAACTGGGGCGTCAGTTTTCCCAGACACCTCTATAGGCGGGAGACGTGAGGAAGTCTTTTGGAAAGTCTTCTTTCTGCACCTTTACTTATACCAAGTTTTCAACCTTTGGGGAACTCATGGTTATCTTGAAGTCCGACCAAAGTTAAAAATAACATTGTAGACAGAAAAGAACCTTTGGGACCAAATAAAGTCTAAACATGAGTGTTTTGAAACACATAGAAGTAGCACACGTGTATGACAGCTTAGAAAAGTCGTGGATGAGGCCAGTTCTTTATTGCGCCTTAGCATATGAATGAAAGCAAACCACTTTATGTTCGTCTACACAGCATGCACAATTTAAATTTGTTTGATAGGATATTTTACAACTGAAAACTGTGTGATTATTAAATTGATTAGTGTGCCTTTGCCTGAAATGGTAAAGTTGAAATATCACCACTTATAGCATATTTATTTATGTGGGGGGGGGTGTGTGTGTGTGAGAAAAGCTGTTATACCATGCCAAAATGAGGATGAGCTGGAGAAAAGGTGTAAGAAAAGTGGTATAACTTTTTAATAGCTACTAACTGAACAGCTTAAGTGAGGTAAGTCTGCAAATTTGCTTTTCGCTTTGTACGAGGATAAATACAAATCTGGCATGAAATGACTTTTCATTTATAGTTTTGTGCATTTTTGACTTGTTTGTTTTTTAAAACTGTAAGTCTTAAAGTTTTTTAAATTAACAGTCAAAACTTGTTTTGGTGTCAAATGTATTAGTAGAAACAGAACTGAGTTAAACTGCAAAGGCAGGAAATTCAAAGTTGGAAATATTCGTCCATATATAAAAAAAAAAGAAAGGGTTGTTACTGAAAATGGCTAGAGAGACCAAGATTAGTGCTTTTTTTCTAAAAAGAGAAGACGATAACCCCAAAATGGCAGAGTAGTTAGCTTCACTCAAGCTCCAGAAAAGCCATCTTTTAGGGTAGCATTTCAAGATCCTAGTATACAACGTAGAGAAAGAATAAAGAGATAAGCTCAAACAGACCCTTTTTTGGAAGGAGAAATAGCTTTAGATGTTAAATTCTTATTACAAAGAGTCAACAAAAGTAGAGGTAAGTAGAACTTGATGAAAGTAAATTACTTGGATTTCAAGAGTCTGAGATAATATTCTTTCCAATACAGCCTGTGAAAGAGTCCACAATGCCCATGAGGCAGAGCTCCAGTCCTCACAAAACTGGCAAAGTCATAGTATCTGGACTGCTTTTCTGGGTAGAAGGGACCAGGTCCCAGCTTATCCCAGGAAGCACCTTTGATCTAGAGCTTAAGTGTCCAGTGACCACATTCTGCAGAGGAAGAGAAGAGCCTATGTTGTGGAGAACAAAATGGGTTTCGAGACATTCCAGGAACAGGAGAGTACCAGCAGAAATGATAAATGCATTTTGGTTTTATTATCATTTATGTTTTCTAGATTGCTGACATTGTATTTTTTGTGTTTAATAATCAGTAGTACAAGGAGATGCGTGTTGAAGGAGTGATCCCTCAGTGTATGACCTGGGGAGATGACCCAGTTGTGGCAGTCATTTTCGGGGAGGCTTTCTGGCCCATGAACCCAAAGAGATTTATGTTCCTTGAGATTCAGCTGCACCCTTTCTGGCTATTTGTTCCTCTCAGGAATTTGGAACTAGGGACGAATAGGCAGAAATTGTGAGTTATTGCAGGTTAATGGAAGATGTTTGTGAAAAGGTCCGTAAATTTGAATGCTGAGGCCCCAGGATCTATCCTAGTTCCTGTTGTATCAGTTATCTATTTCTGTGTAACAAATTGTCTCAAAACTCAATGGCCCAAAAAAACAATTAATTTTTTTAATGTACATATTGTGGTTTGGCTGACGTCAGCTGGGCTCACTCATGCATCTTTGGGTTGGCTGGGGCATCTGATCTAGGCTGGCTTGGCTGGGGCAACTCTACTCCATGTGTCTCTCATCCTCTTCCTGGGATGGAGGATGAGGCCTGGTGTATTCTTTTCATGGTGATAGCAGAAATGCAAGAGAAGAAGCAGAAACATGCAAGGCCTCTTGAGGCCTACCTTTAGAATTAGCACACTGTCATTTCCTCTTTATTCTATTTGGCCAAAGCAGGTTACATGGCTGAGCACATGGACCAAGATGGGGAAATAAACTGCTTCTTTAGTGATAGGAATGGGAATGACAAATCATGTGACAGAGAGGGATGAAGAATCAGGGTTCTGAATGCAATCTACCATGCTGCTCTTGCAGAATATGAGTAGTATTGATCGTTTAACCCTCCATATCCATCCTACGCATTGACTTCTTTTCCCTACTGTGGTGGTTTGAAGCTGGAAGTACCCCAGAAAAACACACTTTTAAATTTAATCCATTCCTGTGGGTGCAAGCCCATTGTAAGTAGAACCTTTTGTTGAGGCTACTTCAGTTAAGATGTGACCCACCTAATTCAGGATGGGCCTTAACCCTCTTACTGGAGTCCTTTATAAATGCAATGAATAGAGTCAGCAGGAGAGAAAGCCACAGAAGCAAGAAGCTGAAAGCAATGAAATCCAGGAGAGAAGGGAGAGCCAGCAGATGCTGCTCTGTGCCTTGCCATGTGGCTGAGAAGCCAAGGATTGCCCGCACCTGTCTTTGGAAAGAAACTATCACCTTGATGATGCCTTGATTTGGACATTTTTCTCAGCCTTAAACAAGTCCCATTGTTTAAGCCAACCCATTTCATAGTACTTGCTGGAGCAGCCTAGGAAACAAAAACACCTTCCTCCAGACTAACAAGCAGGAAGTGCATAGGAGATGGCTGCTCTTCCAGTTTAGCCCATAAGCATTTCCAAAGGAATGAGCCCTACATTGTCCTGGCTTAGGAGCCAATTCTCATAGCCATGGCATTAAGTAAAGGAGGCAAAGGAAAGGAAATTGAACCCTGATTTACTTACACTGACAGGTCATTGGGACGGTGGGAGGAGCAACAGTCTGTAATCCAGGCTATCTCAAGTCACATTCTTGGATTTCAATTTTTATTCAAATCCCCAAACTCCTCTTTTAACTCCACCCAATTTTTTACCTGGTATCTTCCTTGGGGAAGTCTGTACCCATGGACATTCCTGCAATGCTGCCTACTTCCATTCCCAAATTAGGCTTTTTCATCCACTTCCTTGTATCACCATATCATTAAAATATGGAGGCCACTTTGCTGTCCCCGGGATACCTTATTTGGTATCTTCTCCAAGGCTGGAGATTACAATGGACTATGCCTAATGTTCACCCATGCGTCGCAGGTCAATAGCAGCCCCTGGCTTTCCCAGTGCTTCCTTGGGGTGACAGTTTGAAGCTTTTGTGAATCCCAGAAAAGATCATATTCTTGGAGTTAACCCATTCCTGTGGGTGCGAGACCCTTTGGTTGGATTGAATTCAGTTGGGGACCTTTGAGTGGAGCACTTCAGTGAGGCGTGACCCTGGGTGGGTCTCAGTCCTTTTCTTGGAGCCTTTTATAAACAGGAGAAATATTCAGAGACAAACCCAGAAATTGAACTGTAAGCTTTTCTCCTGACGTGTTAGAGAGTTCTCCAGGATCACGCACAGCTGTGAAAAGAGAAAGAAACCCCGAGAGGCTGAGAGAGAGGTGGGAGGCTGAAATCAGCAGAACAGCCAAAGCTAAAGAGATGAGGCCTGGGGAGAGGAGACATATACCTGATCACCCAAGGCTGAGCTTGGGGAGGAAGTGAGCCTGGAGGAGAAGGCAGAGACAGGCGCCATTTTGCCTTGCTACGTGGCAGGAGTCCAGGATCGCCAGCAGCCGACCTTCACTGAGACAGCATCTCTGATGATGCCTTGATTTGGGCATTTTCACAGCCTCAGAAGTATAAGATGTTACCCTAATAAATTCCCATTATAAAAGCTGACCTATTTCTGGAATTTTTGCATTGACAGCTTATGGCACACAAACACTTGGTGATAATCCTAAAGCTGGTTGATTTTCTTCCAAGTATGTGCAAACCACAGACACATTTGTGGTTCTAATTATTCAAAGAATCAATTTTTACTTTCTAGTGTATCTTGTAATGGCCACTTGGTCTGATATTAACCATTTTTTTCCTAACTCTTGTTATATTTCGGTGCAAGCCAGAATGTTAAGCCTCCTTATTTCTCAAGTACTATTTGAACTTGAGCATTCTAATATATTTTATTTTCAATTTTATTGCCCATCAATAGCTGAGACAGATTCTGGTTGCTTCTATGCAAAAATATCGTAATTAAGACATTAGCCAAAGAAATAGCACAAAGAAGCACCAGGATTGCTTAGTCAACCTGGCAACTCAAACTGCAAAAGTTGAAAAAAAAAAAAAAGCTAAAGTTGTCTTGGCTGTATTAGCAGCATCAGGCAATTAGGGAATCTGCTGCAATAAATGGCCAAGGTTATGGCACCCATAAAGTTTAATTTGCATTCTGAATATTATGATGTGTTCACTGAGAATGCAAAGCAGGCCCTGCAGGACTGTGATCAGCTAAATTCCAGCGCATTTCAGGATTGCTTTGGTTCATGCAAAGGCAGGAGGAGAGTGACTTGCTGGATACGTGGTCTGCCTCAACCTTTGCCTCCTTCTGCAGGGTACACAGAGCATCGAAGCAGATGGTCCTTCTGGGCTACCCTTGGAGAAGACAGAGTCGCCAGATGGTCTGATGCAAATTGTGACTGGGCCGCGCTGCAGCCAATCGGATTATCTGGGTCATTTTCAGGATTAATGTAGAAGGCCAGAAGATTGATTAGGTTGCCATGATTGGAACCTGCTGGCAAGAGGATGAAAATGAATTAGCCAATTGTGCCAAATATGTGTTGGTTTGAGTCTTCCAGTAAGAAACTAAGCTGATGTTGTGCAGTGACACTGAAATTGGATGATGACCTTGTTGCTAGAGAACTAAAACATAGGAAAATGTATTTCCAGATCAACAAAATGTATAGGAATCACAATACTATAGGAGGAAAACGTTCTAAGACCATAACATTTTCCCACAGTTTTCTCACACTTACTATTATATATCCATCAGCCAGGCAAGGAAGGGAGGTGCCCTCTGACTAATGCTGATAAACTGCTCTGCCTACGGGACAGATCTCCTGCTCCCTATTTTTCCTATTCCTGCGCCTTCTCACATGTCAGGTCTCTCATGAACCCACAGAGGAGTGACCTGTTGTCAGCTTCCCAGCTTGCATAACTAGGAGTGTCCTTCCAGGATGTCTAGGTGCTCCACAGCTCCCTGCCCTATCCCAGGCACCAACATCATGGACTCAGAGAGAGTCAGGAATTCCTTTTTAGTGAAACAAGGTGGGATCTTAGGACACCCATGGAAAGAGAGAGAGAGAGAGACTTGCCAGAAGTTTCTTACTGTCTTTTATGCCTTCCAAATGTAGTGCCAAGTCATACCTCAACATGACCCCTCTAGTTGACTAATAGCTCCAAAATGTCAAGTCTAGCTTGGACCACTCAATCTTGGATGTGAGGGAGGGGAAGGGAAGGGCTGCAAAGAGGGGTGTGGAGGTGCCACTACCTGAAGTTGAGCCTCTTGAGCCTTCCAGAGGGGGTAACTGTCCTGACCCCTTTTACTGCATTGCTGAGGGCAGGAACTGGGGACCAGCTCTGACACACAAATAGAGTCTTTCCACCTCAGTTGAGATGCTGATGAACCAGCATTTAAAAATTTTCCACCCACTTCTTTAAAAAGTTTTAATAACAAAATTTTTAAACAAAGATTTTTTAGCAAGGAATTTTAATTGCAGCTATCTTATGTAATAAGGTAGTATACATAGATGCACAGAACAAACAAAAAGCCTATGTAAATACACTAAACAATTTAAAAATAAATTATTAGCATTCAAATCACTCAGGGAAAAATATAAAATATGAAGTAGGAAGAAGAGAATAAAAATCATAATTTTCTAATCATTTTCCTGTGTGTAATTTTATTAAAATTTGTATTGTTGGAATATATATGTGTGTGTATATATAGATGCTTTGCCATTTGACACCAGATAATGAACTTTCTCTGATATCATTAAATCATCTTAAAATATAACTTTGGTGGTGAGGCGATGTAGCTCAAGTGGTTGAGCACCTGCTTCCCACGTACGAGGTCCTGGGTTTGATCTCCAGTACCTCCTAAAAACCAAGAAACAAACAAATGAAAAAACCAACTCTCATTGGGGAATAGATGTAGCTCAATGGTTGAACACCTGCTTCCCATGTACAAATATATATATATATATATATATATATATATATAATTTTGGTGATTATAACATAAATTATACAACATTTTCCTATTATATCTATTATCTTAATTGTTTATAGTAGGCAACAAGTTTTTATGCTCAAATATAATGTTGGATGAGCATCTATTACTTACAATACTGTGATAATCTATTTTCTTAAGTTAAACTATCTGTTTGACTATGGGGAAAAATAATTCTAAATTATATTTCAAGGATAAGAGCCATCAGGGAGACAGCAGTGTTCAGGGACAGACCCAGAGGATCCATGGGATCTAGGTTGTCCCCACTTTTCCCCCCTTCACATCCTTGTTCTTAGACCATGGACCATTGACCACAGCCAGCCCAGCCAGGCCCACCAGCAGTGGCCTTCTCTACCAGCTCCCCTACCTGGTCCCACTCAGGCTGTGGGAGGCGCCTGCCAGCTCCCACCATCCACCTGTGTCATTCTCCCTGTTTCTGACTTTCCCCTGGCCCTCCAAATCTCCTTTCTGGACCTTTACTTCCTGTGCTCTCCCCACAATTACATCAGGTCTAATTACTTTGTGACAGTTTGGAGCTTTTTGTAGACCCCAGAAAAGATCATGATCTTGGAGCTAATCCATTCTTGTGGGTGTGAGGCCCTTTGATTGGATCGGATTTGGTTGGGGGGCCTTTGATTGGATTGCTTCAGAGAGGCATGACCCAGGGTGGGTCTTGGTCCTCTTGCTGGAGTCCTTTATAAACAGACTAAAAGCAGAGACACACGGAGAAAAAGCAACACAGACAGAGAAACCCCGAGAGGCTGGAAGAGATGAGGCCCAGAGGAGGGGGAGAGATGAGCCATATGCCTGATCACCCACAGCCAAGCTCAGGAAAAATGTAAGCCTGGAGGATGAGGCAGAGACCCAGACCAGCAGCACTGCCATTGTGCCGTGCCGTGTGGCAGGAGGCCAGGGTCACCAGCAGCCAACCTTTGGTGAGACGGCATCTCTGAGGATGCCTTAATTTGGGCATTTTCACAGCCTCAGAACTGTAAGCTTCTAACCTGACAAATTCCCATTATAAAAGCCGGCACATTTCTGGTATATTGCTCCCAGCAGCTCTTAGCAAACTCAGACATGCCTCAATACTTTTCATATTCCATCACACTCAGGTGGTTCTGCTTTCCTGATTGACTCCTCACTGGCAGGCAGTTTACCTCTCTGGGTCTCAATATCTTCACATGTAAAGTTGGACTAAAAATAGTGATCTGCCATAGGGAAGTATCTATACCATACTGAGACCAGTGCCGGGCACATAAAAAGTGTTCAATGAGCGCAAGCTGCCATCTTCAGCATCATTACCATCACCTGTACGCTCAGTCGCCCGCTTTAGGGTTGTAATTTAGTCCAGGTGTGAATCTCCATGTCTTTCTTGGTTGCAAGAAAAACTAATAAAACTCACACAAATATTTGCAAAGCACAGTAAATTTTCTTCAATAGTCATTGCAGGGCAAATGTAGGAGGATATAAAAGAGGCTTTTACATCGTAACATTGCAAACAACTTCAAGTTGAAGAGCCAACTTTCCAATTCTTAAATTTTCTTCTGCCGCGTAACCCTGGGCATTCCCGCTGGTTCTGGGTACGGAGCCCACCTGTATCTTTTCCCAAGCAGCTCTCTTCTTCCCTGCTCTTCTCACCTCTCTTCTCTCCCTCCCTTTGAGGAGAAAAAAACCTTCTTTTCGTTATTTTGCCCTGCAGAATATTTTGGTCATGGCTTTGGTACTCGAACTATTGTAGTGGTTCCCAACCAGAGGTGATTTTGGCCCCAGGGGAACATTTGTCAATGTTTGGAGACATTTTTGGTTATCACAATCAAAGTGCTTACCCATGAGACATGGGGTGGAGGTCCTGCTGGACCCTGCTAGGTAAAAGTCAGGCATGCTGCTTGTAGCAGTTTGGTATTGTTTATGAATTCCAAAAATAGATATTGGATTCAGAGGTTCCACTTTTACTTGATTAAATAATGATTAAGGCTTTGATTGGGCCACATCCGTAGGACGTTGATTCCGCACCCCCTTAGTGCATGTGGACTCACAGTAAAACTGCACCACAGAGAAGGGAGGTTGGAGTTTTGATCCTGGAGCCTGGGAAGTAAACACACAGAGATGCAGATACGTGAGACACGGCAGAGGCCCTGGGAAGAGAGACAGAGCCGTTCACATGATGGTCTACAGCTGGCCTTGTGGAGAGAACAAAGCAGCTGAGCCCAGGGAGAAACAAGCCCTGGGAAGAGAGGAACCCAGGAAGCCTGAACCCTTGCAGATGTTGGCAGCCATCTTGCTCTAACATGTGGCAATAGACCTCGGTGAGGGAAGTATCTTATGCTTTATGGCCTGGTAACTGTAATCTTCTACCCCAATTAAATGCCCTTTATAAAAGCCAACAGATTTCTGGTATTTTGCATCAGCACCCCTTTGGCTGATTAATACACTAATATACTAATGCTAATACACTAATAACATCCAACAATGCACAGGACAGCCCCCTTCCCCCAAAATTATCCAGCCCACCGTGTCAATAGTACTGAGGTGGAGAACACCTGAGCTAGTGTAACACCTATGTTCTCACGGCCTCACTGTTATCCCAATTAGCTTATTACCGAGGTAGTTTTCCAAGGAAAGACAATTCTTTTCCCAAGAGGAATTTTGGTGCCATCTGTTAAGGAACTAAACTTCTACCTCTGTATAAATAGAAGATGTGGCTCTGTCTGCTCTGTAATGCAGGACGTGCTCGACTGCTCAGCTCTCGGATGAGCTTCTAGAGCTTCCCTGTCCAAAACAACAGCCATTTGACACATGGGATTGCTAAAGTATTAAGATTAGGTAAGACTCAAAATGCAGTTCCTCGGTCCTACGGGCACATTTCAAGCGGCTACCACAGGCAGCACAGATGTAGAACATTTCCATCATCCCAGAGCATTCTCTTGGACAATGCTGCTAGGGAGCTTCTGACAGGCTTCTCTCTGCCTTGTCCCTGGACGTCTTCCACCATGTTCTTCTGTTCACTTCTCTGTGCTGCCTTGTCCTTGCTGGCCCAGTCGGCGAGCCTGGCAGGTCTCCCCCCAGCACCTGAGCCAGTTTAAAGTGTATCTCTGGGAAAGGCGTGTACCTCAGGTGTGTGGAGCACAATCTGAAGATGCTTAGGTCTTTTGAAAGGAATTATAAACTCCTCGAGGGCAGGGGCCTTTTCTTCCCTAAGAATCCACGGGACATAAAATGGTGCCTGAGACGTGGTAGGCACTTAATAAAACTGTCGAGCGAGCCAGTGGATTATTTAATCTCTAGAGATGCTAATGAGTTACATATGCATGCACTGGCATGTACCTGGGGCTCTCTGAGACGAAGCAGAGGTGGACAAGTCGGTTTCATGTATCTAAAAACTACATGGCAGATGTAACCAGAAGAACTGAGAGCAGTGACACGAATAGATATCTGCACACTGACTTTCATAGCAGCGTTATTACAAAGCCAAAATTTGGAAACAACCCAGGTGTCCATCACCGATGAATGGATAAACAAATTGTGGTATATATGCACGATGGAATATTATGCAGTGGTAAGAAGAAATGAAGTAGTGAAGCACATGACAACATGGATGAACCTGGAGGACATTATGTTGAGTAAAGCAAGCCAGACACCAAAGGACAAATACTGTATGATTGCACTATTAAAAACTAAATATATTATGTAAACTCATGGAATTAATAATTAGAATATAGTCACCAGAAAATAGAATGAGGGTAGGGAATGGAAAGCTGATGGTTAATCTGTCCAGAATTGGTGAAAAGGCTGTTTATAAATCTTTGGACATGAATGGAAATGGTGAAAGCACATTATGGTGTTTGTGACGAGCAGAGCTATTATAGGGATATGAGAGTTTGAAAGGGAAAGTCTAAGGACATTTATATTACTAGAAGGAAAGCTAAAAAATGTACCATGGGACTGTATAACAGTGAAACCTCATATGAAATACGATTATGGGTGATATTGCATATATAAGACTGTTTTTACAAAATATAGATACAAATAAACTAGAGAAAAGGAAACAAGAGCAGCTATGTATGGTAGGGGAAGCATAGAGAGATTGAGAGGTGATGAATTTTGTTTGTTTCAATTTTGTTTATTATTACTGGAATAATGAAATGCTCTAAAATGAGTGAAAGGATGAATGCACAACTATGTGATTATACTGAATACTATTGATTGTACACTTTGGATGGATTTATGCTTTCTTAACATGTATCAATAAAATTGATTTGTTAAAACGGCATGGCAGGACAAAGTAACAGAGTGGGAGTTTGCATCAGAAGGCGTGGGTTCTGTCTTTTACCAGTGGGGTGACCTTGGTTGCTTCCTCGGCTGATTGCTCAGCCTCCATAAGCCTAAAGTGCCCTCCTCTGCAAAACGGGGATTTCATTCTTGACATCTCCTTCCTGGGTTTTCTGTGAGGTTCAATGAGATAATGTAAGTGATAGTACTTTGTAAAATATAGATACCAGTTTTTATTATCATTGGAATTCAGTGTCCCTGGTCCTGGTTAGAATTAGCAGGGACCTTGTATTTCTCCCCACCATAGAACTCTAGTTTTTCAACTCATCATAACCTTTATTTCACTACTCAAAAAGTTTTTTCACTGCCTTGTGCTCAACCCTTGATGCTCTCTCTCAGTATCTTCATTTTTTTAAAAAATGAATCTAATTCACAAGGTGCTTCTAAGGAATAGCTAATGAGTCACAGATGCTAAAAATGCTAAGCAGTGACAACAGGCTGTCTCAGGGGTCCAGCGTCATTGAATTCCACCGCATCAGTCTCTTCCACTTTCTTCTCAGCTTGGCATTTACCGCCACACTTGATGACATCCCAGTCTCGTCTTCAGAGAGTGGTGTCACAGAAGTTAACACTTTTGTCATTAGCCATTGAGCTGATTTTGAGATTCCTCAGAGAGCTTAAAAGCAAGATCAGCTGGTTCCAGTCATAGCAGATATTCCAGTTGCAATATCTCTTCTGAAATGGCTGTTATTACTGCATCTACATTAAAATTCATCTGCGGCTGCGTTTTCCCTTCATTTAATTTTCATCCATGTTGAGGGCTTTTCAACTATGAGACTTCCGAACTGTAGGCAGTATTCCCTCAGCATATATTTCCAACTCATTGTTCTGACTGCAATGCTCTTTTGTTTCACTTTTTTTTTTTTAATAAAATTTTATTGAAGTATACCATTCACACATGAACGTACCTAAACAATAAATTTATAGTAAACTTTGTGAATTTACAAAACAAACATGCATATCATAATACAAGGCTCTCATACATCTCCCTACCACCAACACCTTGCCTTGTTGTGAAGCATTGGTTACAAACTATGAAAGAACATCATCAAAATATTACTACTGACTGTGGCCCATATCTTATATTTGGTGTTATTTTACCCCCAACCCACCCAATTACTAACACCCTATATTAGTATTATATATTTGTTATCGTTCAAGAGAAAACGTTCTTCTATTTGTCCTGTTAACCACAGTCCGTCATCTGCCACTGGATTCCCCGTGTTATACAGCCCCATGCTTTGTACAGTCCATTCAAAGTGTACACTCAGGGGCTCTCATTGTCATCACAGAGTTGTGCTGTCATCACCTCGGTCAATTTTAGAAGGTTTTCATTACTCCAAAAGGAGCAATCCCATACCCCCTTATACCCCCTCTCTTGTTGTCTCTTAGTATTGCAAAAATATTCATAGCCTACCCACCTTCCAAGGCACATTTTTTTCTTCTCTTCTTCCCTGAAACTTTCTGCAATTAATGCTGCCTCCTCTGACTTTTTTCTTCTCTATAGTAAGAGAACGATAGAACTTGGGCTTGGAAGAGACCTAAAGGGTGCTCTAGTCTCTATGGTTCTTAAATATGTACCTCCTAGTTGTTTCATCAGTCTTTTTTTTTTTTAATATTTTTTCTATTTTTTAAATACTTTAGATTACATAAATGTTACATAAAAAATATAGGGGATTCCCATACGCCCCGCTCCCTATACCTCCCACACTTTCCCACATTAACAACATCCTTCATTAGTGTGGTGCATTTGTTACAGTTGATGAACACATATTGAAGCATTGCCACTAAGCGTGGACTATAGTTTACATTATAGTTTACACCCTGTCCCACACAATTTTGTAGGTTATGATAAAAAATATATAATGGCCTGTATCATTGCCACATCATTCAGGACAATTCCAATGTCCCAAAAATGCCCCCATATTACACCTGTTTTTCCCTCTCCCTCCCCTCAGAACCTCCAGTGGCCACTGCCTCCACATCCATGATAAAAGTCCTTCCATTGCTAGAATCACAATAAGTCTATAGCAGAATAACAATCTACTGTCCTGTCATGTGTCCTTGAACAAACTATATCCTACTCATTACCTTTGAGTTAATGGCTCTAACTATTTTATAACTTAGTTTTTATGTGCCTGGTGGGGCTAAGAAGAGTCGTAGGTTTTTCCTCATCTATGGCTTTCATCCCTTTACATTGCATTCGGTATTTAGATCGGTTAGGATTGCTTTCAGCTGTAAGAACAGAAAGCTGAATGAAGTTGACTTAAACAAATAGGGGTTTTATCTTCCTCCCATACACAGAGTCTCAGAGATGTTGTTTCAGCGCCTCAGTGATGTTGGGGCCAGCAGTATCTTTGCTGCGGATCTCTTTGCTGCAGCGCCAGACTTCACAATCAAATTCAAGGCAGAAGGAAGGGAAAAGGTTACAGCAGTCACATCTATAACTTTTTATCAGGAGAACAGCAGCTTCTCCAGAAAATTCCCATTAGCTTTCTGCTTACCTCTTATTGACTAGAAGTGATCTTTCTAACTACAGGATTGACTGTTAGAGTTGAAAATGGGATTGTCATGATTGGTTTATCCCAATAATGAGCCATCTCCTGGGGCTGGGTTTATCACCTCTCCCCAAAATATGTGGAATCTGTTAGCCAGGAAGAAAGGGAAATGGCTATTTGGACAGCTACTGTCAGTGTTGACATCAATCCAGAAGCAAATCACGAGATAAGGTGGCAAGTAAAAGGGTGGATGTAGGAGGTCAGCCCAGGAAACACTGGCAGAGGGTGAGGCAGTGAGACAAGGAAGAGAAGGAAATCAGTGCAAAGAATGTCAATGAGCAGGTTAGTGCTGTAGGCAACCGAGATCAGCACCTCTGGGAGTTAGCAAAGAACATGCCTCCAAGCAGTCCTGGTGGAGAGGCAAAGGAGCTGGGCTACTTATCTACCCATTCCCACCCATCATTGGTTGAGAGCTGCTCCCAGGGCCATAAGCTGCCCAGCACCTCCAACCTGCCCATGTGTAGGCCAAGCTTCTCCAAGGCCAGAGAAAGCCCTGAGGCAGAGAATCTCAAATGCTGGTAGTAAGAAGCCCTCCATGTACATGGGAAGGGGAGGAATCTGTACAAGTCAACATCGGTGCCTGTCACAGTACTTAAGAGGTGCTCAATAAATACTTTCATTCACTCAACATTTATTGAGTACCTACTACTTGCCAAGTACCATGCAAGATATTTACTAATTGATTTATTCCCAGAGGGACTTTCTTGATATGAACAAAAAACAAAACAAATACTATTTGGACTCAGATCTTGATAAATTGTAAAATGCACTTTCCCAGTTGCTGTGACCCTTTCCTATTCAATATTGGTGTGTAAACTTCTTGTTCCTATCAAAGGAATCAGTCTGTCCTGGAACGTCCTGTCACTGCACATAGTGCAGTTCTTAAGAAACAAGCTGTTTTATTTAATGAAATGTTTGATGTTTCAGACTTCTTTGTCCTTAAAAGCAGACATTTACGAAATAATCCATTAGTTGTTTGAAAGAATGAATGCCTCTTATTCCCAAGTAATGATTTACCTCCATGAGCTGTCTGGCATTATAACCATCATTATTCTTAATAACTAAAGTCAGGTAATGACTGTCAGGAATGTAGACTTGGCTTTAAATCTCCCTAAGGAGTTATTCTTAGGTAGCTGCTACAGCAGGAAGAGTATGATCCACCTACCATCTGAGGCTGGCTTTGCTCTGGTGTGAGGATTGCTTGTGCCAGGTGGGTTGGGTAAGATCCTGGTGCTATGACTGCCTTACTTTCAAGTTCTTTTGCTCCCCTCTTCTCTGGCTCCATCCTCCTTCTCTCTCTGACCGCTGATTTAGTGGGTACCGCAGTGAGCATTGATGCCTACCCAGCATCCATCCCTTCCATTTTCTGTTGTGACAGGCATATGTTTTGGAGGGATTGACCACCAGCCTGTGATCCAGGGGCAGGACCTGAGTGGCCTGTGTCCATCAGACTGATGCAGGTCAATCAGATTATGGGATTTTCCTGGTTGTGTTAAGTCACAGGAGGATATGTGATGTGATTTGGTTCAATGAGTGTGGTGAGCCAGCCTGAGGACAAAGATTACATACATAACAGAGAAAGATATATCCAAAAGCATAGTAGTGAAATAAGTCAGAGCCCAGATCAACCTGTGTCTGAAATTATTTAGTTCCACAGACCAATAAATTATTTTTGTTGTTAAAACAGCTCAAGCTGGTTTTCTGTTACTTGCAGCCCAAAGCATCTTTACTGAAACAAATAGCCTGTACTTCCTTTGGACATGTTCTTGGTCTCTTTCTGCATTCTGGTGGATGTGGACCCATTGTAAATATGATCTCTTCAAGAGGTTGCTTCACTTAAAGTGTGGCCCAACTGAATCCTTTCTGGTTCCAGCCTCTAATTGACCTGATATTTTACTCTTGGTACCCTTTTAGTTCCCCAGGTTTCAGCTCTGGATTTCAGTCCAGAGCTAATACCCATGGCTCAGCCTGCCTATGCCTTCCCAAAATGTGGCCAACACTTGATGTTTAAGTTTCCTGGCTTCTAAAACAAATACCAGGCAATGAGTTGGCCTAACAACAGGAATTTATTGGCTCAAGGTTTCACAGGCTAGAAGGCTGCACCCTCCTGGGTTGACATCTTCTGGCTGGCTGGCAGTCTGGCTTTTCCATCATATGGCAATGCCCGTAGCGGCATCTTCTCCTTTCCTTTTCAGGCTCTATTTGCTTCCAGATCCTAGCTGGTCCCTGTAGCTTCTCTCTGTCTGACTTTTACTCTACTTATAAAGGACCCCAATAATCAAGATTAAAGCCTAACCTAATTCCATTGGGCCACATTTTAAATGAAGTAACCTCTCGAAGAGATCTTATTTACAGTGGGTCCACACCCACCAGCAACAAGACCAAGAACACGTCCAAACAGGGGTATACAGTTCAATCTACCATACCTGTCCATAGAAAGATGTGGTCGTCCAATTTACTAAGATGTTTTTAGACGTGGAAAATTTCATAAGGTGTATACTAGATATGTCCTGGCAATAGTGAGTGTCTTTCAGTTATAAACTCCAAAAAGATTGCCTTGTTCTAAATTATATAAACATTGTGAGACAAGAAAATGTTTAATATAGGCCTATCTTAAACCGAAATTCATTTATTTGTAAATGGTGAATGATGTGCTGTGGAGCCCCAGAAGTACAATTCGAAGCAAATTATATATAGGGTAGTTCACCTTGAGTAGATCTCTGAAGGAGAAACCATTTTCATTCAAAAGATCCTATGCCTTTGATACAACAGCTGTTCTTAAACACACTACAAATTTTACGAGAGGAAAGAGCCTTACCATATGAGAGAGATACAGTAGGTGTGAAGAGGGTTTTCCTCATGGGAAAGGTTTTAAGAACTGAAGTGGGTTACTCAGTGAGGTTAAGAGAACATACTTCCTTGGAAATGTTTCAAAACAGAATGTATTCTCATTGGTTGGGCATGGTATAGGAGAAGATTTGGTTAAAGACTAATGGAAAATGGAGCTTTTAGTTGTCTGAGGTTTGACATAGAAAAGCATATATTTAGTTCATGACAAGAGACAAAGGGAGCTTCCAGAATGAGTAACACTGTAAACTTCAGAAACAAAAATTTACACCACATTGAAGGTATAATTTTTTTCTTTTTTCCCCTGAAAAATAATTTCAAATAAGTTTCTATCAACTATTTCCAACACATAGCTGCTAGTAACTAGGTTTTTTTTGAAAATTGACAAGGCACATAGAATTTGATCTTATCTTGTCCATCTTTTGTAGCCTTGCTTGGTGTACTCACATGTGGTCAGAAGATATTCATGGTCTTGGAACTCTTAGTTTTGAAGCAATAGATCCACCTAATGGCTCATCCAGGCCTGTTGATTATACCTTTGAATCCTCTCTAGAGTCCAGTCCATTTTTTCCTTTCTGTGGCCACTGTCTTATCCAAAACCATGTTTCTTGCTTCTGATACTGATATAGTGACCCAGTCATTTTCCTTGTCCTCTAGCCTTACCCATCTCCATAGGGTTGTCATAGAAACCTCCCACCTCTTCTTGGCCATCATTCCTCTACAGCATGCATGGTCTAAGATCTGAACCCCTTGCATGGCATAGAATCCCTTCATGATCTGGCTCCAGCCAGCCTGTACATCTGGCCCCTCTCATTTCTCCTTTACACACTTGAGCTTCCTGCAGTGTGCCACATGGCTCTCATCCTCTGTCCTCTCCACCTTGAACAACACACTCCCCTCACTTTATCCTTCCTTAACTTCTCCTCATCCCTCCAGATTCATCCTGGCCACTTCCTCCTTGATACCGTCAGACGGAGCACTTTGTGCTGACATGTATCACACCACTGACCTCAATGTATTGCACCTGTTCACTTACTTGTAAGGCCGCGGAGCTGAGGATCAGGGCAGGGTCTTGCTTTTCTGTGTTTCTGGCATCTTGCTTAATGCCTGGCACAGGTGCTCAAGAAAGCTTTGTGAAATGAGTGGAGTGAATGAGGTCAACATTATGCTTTCTTTGCTCTCTTAGGGAAGAAGAAATGAATGTTAGGCTCTTTATACACTTCTCAGGAGGTTGGAATCCATGTCTCTGTTGTACCCATGTTGATGCTCTTTTGGGCTATAATCAAAGTCTAGTTTTCTAACTGCTTGTACTACTTAACAAACACAAGGTCACTGTGTTCCGCCATTCAAGCAGACCCCTAGAGCTTGTCCAACCCACCCAGGTAAGTTCCCTCACCTGATACAAAACATGTGTTTTGGAGAAACCTAGAGTTTAGGTCAGGCAGGAGAGGGCTGCAAACTGGGCCAGATGTACTCTTTCTCCATGTGTCCTCAAATATATCCAAATGAGAATACCCTGAAAGGGATGGAAAGGATTCAAGGGCTCTATCAGTCTACAGACCCATTAACGTTTTCAAATTGTGATTCAAATGCAGTCTATTAATACTTCATGTATACTTATAAATGCAATAAGTAAGCGCTTTATGCAAACTGTATCATTTAATCCCCACAACAACACAAAGTTGTCGGAACTATTCTTATTCCCATTTTACAGATGGGGAAATGGAGGTTCAGAGAAATTAAATGATTTAGATAACTTTCCAAAGTCATACATTTACTAGTGGTGAAGTTAGGATTTGAAATTATGTTTGTCATCCATCAGGGACTTACACTCTTAATTAACTGCCTCTCAGCAGCTTAGACACCAGGGAAAGCAACATGTACACATTTTCAGTTCTTTTTATTGATACCATGTCAACAAAAGCATATGAAGTTTCAACTATATAAACAAGCTAGCAAGATGTGAAGCATCAAATATTTAAGGCTAAGAATTGGGAACATAAGTAAATATGTGGTCAAAATATTATTCTAGTGCAAGGCAGAAATTATTATTCACAATGGAATAGTTGAAAAAACTGAGACCAGAGAGAGGGGTGGGGTGATTTGCCCAAGGTCATAGAACAAGTGGCTGAGGTGGGATTTGAAGAAGGACCTTGCTACTCTAAAATCCACACGGGGCCTTGGTTATTGGGTACTGGCAAGGCTCTTCTTTAAACTTGTTATGGCAATGGAAAGTAGCCATGAACTTATTGTCAGCAAACCAGCCTTTTACTTACCTTGTGACGAGAAGAGCACATGGTTGAGTCAACAGTTTTTGCCACTGAAAGACAACGGCTGTGTTATTAAAATAAGCCACCTAGGAATGTCAGTTGGGGTCCAGTCAAGAAACCAGAGCCTATGCTAGTCTTTCAAAGGAAAGGGTTTGTGAGAGAGAATTGCTCACACACAGGGTGGCGGTGCTGTGAAGCCAGAGGACGCTGAGGCCATCTAGAAATTAGCAAGAACAGGAGGCTCTTCCCACACACAGCTGAAGGTCACACGGAGGAGCATGTGTAAACCAATCCCAGATCCTGGGGTCATACGATGGGAGCTAGAATCACGTGGGGGCTGCTGCCCAGCGGGGCCTGGGCAGCTGAGGGAGGAGATGTCTAGCAGAAGCTGGAGCCATGGAGGACCAGAGATGCAGCGTGGGCAGGGAGAGAAGCAAAGAAATACCCCCAGTTCTCACCTTCTTGCACCCTCCTCTCTTCCACCACGGAATAAACCTGCCCCGTTCACAGGGGAGCCTAAGTACATGGTTTCCTGTGACCCAGAGCAGAGCAGGGAACCCAGAAAACACAACGGGGAGTGATCCAAGAGCAAGCTGACAAACACCAGCACACTAGGTCACAAAAGATTTTTTTTCTGTCATCCAAAAACTCTCTCTCCTGTAAAGAATTTTTAAAAATCTCTCTACATTGACTTTTAAGCTCTACAATGTTCAGTGATACCAGTTAATCTCAATTAAATTGATTTACTTTCTGTAACGTAGACACATCTAACACATCTATCGAGAAATATATCTGAACAGAGGTTTGTCACTGAGTTTCATTCAATGCTTTAGGGGCCATCTTATGTCTGATCTACTGAAAGTCATCCTGAGCTAAATGGCATACTGCTTAGTTTTGTTTTGAGTTTTGTTTGCAATAGGTGAGCTCAGATGGAATAAAGCTTCTAGTTTTCCTTTAAACTTGGATCTGATTTCCCTTCCTTTCTCTTTGGCCCCTTACCCTTATCCTTCACTCACCTCAAAGCTAGGTAGTGTCCCTTTTCTTTGCAAACTCAGCATCCTGAGTTTACTTGGAGCATAATAAAGATTGTAATGTTTGCAGATTTGCCTGTTCTCTCTGCATAAGCCTGTATACCACTTGAGAGCAAAGACAGTATATATATATATGTATTTATATATGTATTTATGTATTTATATATAATGTATTTCTCATACGTATATGTTCTATGTGTATGTACACATATTTTTATCTCCATCATTAATAGCTAACAATGACTAACATAGAGCTAGATATCCAGTAGGTACTCAATAAATGTTTTTTGAAAGAATGAATAAGTGAATGAAATCATTAAATTAATTAGAATTAATAGGTTTCAGTAACTACTTGGATGTGGGAGGCAGCAACAAGAGGAGTGGAGGTCAACAAAGAGGACCTACTCTGCTTTGGTGATTAGGAAAAGAAGGGTGCTGATCAGATAAATAATGAAGAGTAGGGTAAGGCTTGGTTTGGTTATTGACAAATTCTAGTAGACAAGCAGAAGTGTGGAAGTGGCCTCAGAACAGGTGTCAGGACTTGGAAATCAAAATTTAAACGCCATCTTTATAGAAGGGGGAGAATAGAAAGGAAACAAGATGTGGCAGCTTGCTTTCTCCACTCCTGTCCAGTATGTTCTAGTACCTTGCTACTTCCCCATCAAGAGGTGGAACATATGTCCCTCCCTGTGAACCTGGCTGGGGCTTTGTAATTGCCTCAACCAACAGAGTATGACAGAAACGACACTATGTGACTAAGTCATAAGAATTCCTTGCACTTCTGCCGGTTCTGTTAGATTCTGTGCTCTTGCAGCCACCATGCAGCAGGGAAGCCCAGGCAGCCTTTGGTGAGCTCCCAGCCAAGAGCCAGCATCAACTTGCCAGCCCCGTGAGGCAGCCGTCTTCAAGGTGGATCCTGGGCCCCCAGGTGACCTGCTACAGCTATGCTATATGGGGCAGAGATGCGTCACTCCTTTGAGCCCTTCTGGAATGGCAGATGTGTGTGCGAACAAAATAAACTACTGTGTTTTTAAAAATTATTATGTTTTGAAGGGGTTTGTTAGACAGCAATAGATAACTGACCTCCGTGGATAGCTGAAAAGAGTATGAACTTTGGAGTCAGACAGGCCTGGGTTCCAAACCCAGTTCTGGTTCTGCCACTACTAGGATGTGTCAAAATGCCTAAACTTTCAGAATCTCAGTTCCTTGTGCATGAAATGGGGATTGCAACAGCCCCTGCAGAAGGCTGCTATGAGAATTAAGAGAGATATTATCTGTAACATACGTTATGCTGTGCTTAAACTCTGTGGAGTTTAATAGTGAACACTTTTCCCTGAAATGAAGAAGTTGAAGTTTTGGGGGCTGTCTGAAGAAAGAATATACATGGGGAAGAAAAGACCAATTGGAGATGGATAGGAAAATAGAAGTAAAATAGAGAGACTTCTCCTTCACGAGGAGAAGGAACGACTTAATGCTGAGTAGCCTTGAGAAGGATGGGTGAAATATGAGACGGAAGGCTGGCTAAAGATCAAGACTGAGAAAAAGGACTTAATTTAGGCAGTGGCTAGTTGATTTGTGATACACAACATAACCGTTTCAGTAGAGCAGAGGACTGGAAGCCTGAATGCGAGGGGTAAGAAGAGAGGGAGAAGTGAGAAGCAAGCAGTTGGGGTTTACTGGTGCCTGAGTTCCTAAGCATGTAGGATATTCCTAAGGGAGAGGAGAAGACTATTATATTAAAAAGGTATATATCACCCCAGAGATTTCTATTTTCCCATGATAGTGGTCCTTCACTTTCCTCTAGAAATACAACCTTCACTCTATTAGTTTTCCGTAGGAGCTCACTTATAATGTTTATTAATGTCTCTGTGGACTATTTTTCCTGTGTGCTTCATATTTAAATTCCCTGTTTCCAAGATGACTTGCCTAATTATCTACTGTAGTTGTACATATGTTTATACCCTGCTTCCAAAATGAAAGTGACGTGTACAGGTAGAGTACCTAAACACCAGGAGACCAGTGGCCTCATAGAAATAGGAAATGTGCTATTTCATAGATGAAACTGAAAAGCACACCATTAAAAACTTTCCCACCCTTGCTTGATTATTTGTTACATTCACTTAACTGGTCAGAAAATATCTACTAGGCGATCTCAGTGTCTTCGAGCTGAAAGGAACTTATAGGGTCCTCATTTTATAGGTAAGGAAGTGGAGACCCAGAAAACGTACTTGTTTACTTTGCTCCATTTGTTCAGTGTCATCTACATACACAAGTGGTCGTAGGAACTCCGTGGTGAAAATCTAGTTTCCAAATAGCCGATTTTTGTTTTCCTTTTCTGAGGACTAAATTTTCCAAGATGAGATGCAAAGTTATTTCTAAGCCTTTCCATAAAAGGTTTTTAATATTCATTCTCAAACATTTAGTTGCCGCCATGTTCAAGGTACTGCGTTAGGTGGGTCTTCTAAAATATACTACACGAGGCAGTGAAAGATAATTCCTCCTTTAAGAAGCCAAATTATGAAAATGCAATATTTATTAAGCACTTGTAAGATAAAAGGCACTCACTAGAGCACTGCCTCTGCAAGTTTTACACCTCCGTAAAATTTCCTGGTTTGCTCAGCTAATATGAGCATGATGCTAATGAAAACCAGGTCAGGAGTTTAATTCTTGACAACTTTGTACCAGGAATGTTAATTCTGACCAACCGTGTCTGGGACCCAGTAAGTTAGTTCTACGCTTCAGGAAGCGTGATGGGAAGAGCTGCGCTTGGGTGGCTGCCCCGATGGCCACACAGGTCCAGTGAGTGGATGGACACAAGAGGCTGGAAATGGGGCCGTATAGAGTGGGCTCCCAGAATGCTCCCTGCCAGGAGGCACCAGGCAGTGGGGGGATGGGATATGGGGCATAGGCTAAGTGATGTAATGAGGCAGGATTGGTTTCCACACTTCCTCGCTTCCAGGTGTAGGGAGTTCAGCTAGCATACCATGCCTGGCCTGGCCCAACCCTTTTGCTCCCTCTGCCCCAGGAGAGGTGTCTTATTTGCCTAGTGCATTTCAGACAAATGAACTGAGTCCCTGACCTTGTACCTTCTGGGAGCTAGCTGCATGCAGGGAGCTATATCCTACATTGCTCCTTCAGGATATCAAGCTCTGTCTGCTTGATCCTGATGTTCAGGAACAGGAAGTCCATTTGCCTGCAGAAGGGAAGTAACATCCTCCAACCTAGACTTGAAATCAGTCATAGAGTGGATACTTTGGCTCTATTACTCAGTTGTTTAAGAACCTGGGTCAGACACACAGGGAAGACACTTTGGCCACTGAAACCCGGGGGTGAGTACTTTTTGTACTTGTCTAGGTGTTTCTGGTGCTCTGATAGGCTTTTCTAACGTACCTCAACGATCTGCACTGCTGTGATTTACAAGGCGAAGGCCACCCACTGTCTGCTTCATCTTTGTGGCACCAGTGCCCAGCACAGATCCTAGGAAATATAGTAAACAGAGAGCAAAGATGCCCGGTAGAGCAGCCAGGAACCCAGACTGGAGGCTCAAGTTCTAAGCAAAGGGCAGAGAGACTATCAAACGTGGAACAGCCCTGGGCTGGGGAAGGCGTTATTGAGTCTTACTACTCAAGTGTTCAGAATCACTCATCAAATCCCGAACCAGCTCAGAAAGCTGGCATTCTGTGTAAGATTCAGGAAGCCAAACAGGCCAGCTCACTAAAGGAGCGTTGCTCCAATATTGCCTGGGCAGAAAGTGGCTGTGCCGAAAAGTACCATGTCCTGGAAATTTTTCAGGTGACCCAGAAATTATAGCTCAGAGTCCCTGGGTGTCCTTATATGCATTGGCAACAGCTATACATTTAGTGAACTATTCAAGAAATATGTGTATGTTTGAACAAATGAAGAGTGGCGGGTCCTCTGGACGTTGTCTAGCACAACTATTAGGGTTTGTGACTTCATTTCAGTAAGTTGCATTGTTGGGCATGGGGTATGAGTAAAATTGCTAAACACGGAATGGGGTTTGGCCTAAAATACACCACTGAGGGGAGTCTTTTCCTCCCCTTTCAGCCTCCCTCTGGTCCCTCCGTTCTGAGGTGGATTGATACGGATTATGAAGAAACCTGCCCTCATTTTCTGAGGAAAAGGAGAGGCTGGGTGACGTGGGTCTTACTATGCCTGTGTGCGAGTCAGGATGAGTGTTGATGGGTGTCTGAGCTCACAGCCAGTCTCCTGAAAACATATTATGTGCAGTCTCCTGGAGCTTCTTTCCTGAGGACAACGGCAGTCTGTTTATTGGTTTCAGTTGCTATGAAGTGACCATCCTGCCGAAGGAAGGCTGTTGCCCTTAGCTACCCAATTCTTTGTGGGCATAATCTTGAATCCTACAGTACCAGATCAGCAGCCAGGCAAGGCACAGACCCTGATGGAATATTTTCCTAACGTTAGCCCTCTTTTATAAGACAGGTTGTGGCTAACTCAGCTTAGAAGTGGCACAGCCCTTTTTCAATCCAAAGAAAGGGCTGACTTTATTTTAACGCTGTCCTCTTCCCTCTCAAGTAGGGATTTGCTAATTCTTATTCTATGTTTCCAAGGTGTTTCAGTTAAAATTATGTCTCCTGAATCATGTCCTTCCTGATCATAGCCACCTCACGGGGTTGTGAGCATTGCAAAGATGATCTTGGAAGTGCACTTGATAAGTGATGGGCAAAGCAGTCATAATTTTGGTTGCTGTTGTTTTTCTCATCCAGGAAAAGAGAAGTTGGAGGACGGCTGGTGTCAGTCTTAAAATCATGAGCATTTTGTTGTTGTTGTTGTTGTTATTCCATTGCGTTCTATTCCATTCCCCTCCATTCCATTCCCCTCCACTTCACGCCATTCCATTCTACTAGTTACACAGATTAGATATTTACATCCAAGTTAATTGTTAGGTACATTTCCATTTTGAGTTTTATTTGCTTTCTTCTGGCACAGTTAACTCCATGATACCTTCTTTGTTTTGTGTCTCATCTTCCATTTTGAGAGTAATATCCAAATTTGGATATTTCTTTTCAACATAGGTACACTCTTAATTTATGCAACTTTCCATTATGTACCACTAAAATGCTGTGCATGGGGGTGTCTTTATGTGTCTCCTACCCTGAATTCATTTGCAGTCTTTTGTCTCTTTTTCTAAAGGCAGTTTCCAAACGCACCCCATGTCTGCTGACGTTTGAAAAGGCTGTAAAATTAAAGCTACGTAATTATGAATACTATGAAAAAGGTTTTGACAACTTTTGGTGGCATTTAATTCAAGTTAAACTCCTCTCATTCAAAATAATAAGCATAATGTTACTTATTATGTAAATTAGGTGGCAAGGCAGATGTTTTTCATCCTGGTACATTCACTGGGGATTAATGCATCCACAAGCTGAGCAGGAAGGGATGGCGTTCAGCCTGGGAATTGGCATACGGGTTGAGCACAAGGAAGGATGATTACTCTGGAGCTGCACTGTCCAATAGGGGAGCCAATAGCCACATGAGGCTATTTAAATTTAAATCAATTAAAATAGAATTAAAATTCAGTTTCCCAGTGACATTAGCCATAATTCATGGGCCCACCAGCCTCATGTGCCTCGAGGCTCCCGTATTGGACAGCACAGATGTATAATACTGCCACCATTGCAGAAAGTTTCATTGTACAGTGCTAACAGAGAGGTTAAAACAGAGCTAGGGGTGCTGTAGATGCCTCTCATAAATTGGACCTTCATCCGTAAAGGCTTCTACAAGGTTCTCTGAAAGGGTATGGATCAGTGAAGATGCAAGAGGTGAAGGAGTGTGGATGGGGCTGCTAGTTGAGGGCCACCTCTGTTTCCTAAGGATACGCTAGAGCAGTGCTTCTCCAGCTTTAAATACGCACACACCTCACCTGGGAATCTTGTTGAGATGCAGGCTTTGATTCAGGAGGTCTGGAGTGGGGCCTGAGAATCAGCATTCCTAACTGGCCTCCCAGGTGATGCTGAGGCAGGGCACTAAAGCGCGTCACAGCACTGGTGGCGAGTCACCGCCCTGAGGATGGTACAAAGGTACCGCACTAATGAAAGATGTCGTTATGTGAAAACCGTGTGTGTGTGTGGGGGGGGGGTTGGGGGAGTATATGGAAGTCCCTTAGATTTTGGAAGTAACATTTATATAATCTAAAGCTTCCTTAAAAAATGAAAACTAAAATGTTAAAAAATAAATAACCTGATGAACGAACCTTTTGTCAACATGGATTGGTGCGGAGGTACATTCCATAGCACCTAACTTTGAGTCCTTTCACATCTGAATTTTCTTACAGGAAGCAGAAGCTGCCGTAAGGTTACCAAGAAGAAGAAAAAGGCCCATTAGAAAATATTGAGCACACTAATTTGAATCTATGATATTTGGGATAGTACGCTCATTCACCTTTCCAGGTACTCCAGGTTTTGTAGATTAAGGAGAGATTTTTTTTTTTTTTTAACCAGCATAGAATAAACTGCTGCTCCCTGGAAACACCAGCTTGCATACATAATTCAGCCTATAGGAATGTTTCCTCCAGCCTCTCTGTACAATTGGAATCACCTGGAGGAGCTTCTCACCAGCACCATGCTAGATTTCATCCTCAGAGATTTGTATGTAATGGATGGGGAGTGAGGGGAGCGTCAGTACTTAACCATCCCTCTAGTGATTCTAGTATGTAGCCACAGAAAATCTTGGATCATAGCCGTGGTTCTCAAACTTGAGCATGTACCCCAACCATGTCTTGTTAAAACATAGATTGCTGGGCCCCATCTCCAGTTTCTGGTTCAGCAGGTCAGGGATGGGGCCTGAAAATTTGCATTTTGAGCAACTTCCCGGGGAGGGTGACACTGCCCATCTGGGAACCACACTTGGAGAATCACTGACTTCCAACACTGATCCTCAAACTTGGCTACACATCGGAATCACCACGGCAGAAGATTTAAAAACTGCTGCCTAGATCTCACCCCCAGAGGTTCTGATGTCATTTGTCTGCGGTGTAGACTTGGCATTGGGGATTTTAAAAACTCTCCCAAGTGACTATAATTTGAGAACCATCAGTGGGGCTAAAGCACATTCCTGAGGTCTGAGGACCAGAAGCACTGGCATCACCTGGGAGCTTGTTTGAATGCAGAGTCTCAGCCCCCATCCCAGACCTGCTGGATCAAAGCCTGCATTTTAATTACATTCTCCAGGTGAACTGATGTATGTTAAAGGTGAGAACTA